>JAKTVN010000033.1:0-120000 GCA_030557235.1 Nakazawaea populi
CTCATCGCGTCTTTCCACTATCTTGATCACTTTGAGGATTATCTTTGGATTTTGAAAAATAACAAAAAAATTGAACTTTTTGAATATAATATTAATTTATGGGGAAAAGAGTAGTGTAGAAAGAAACACACTGATGCTGCTAGTTGAATAAATCAAATTTATTTTTCAATGCGATTTCGGTTCCGCAGATGGATTTTCAAACTGGAGAATGAAAAAAATAGAAAAAAAAAACATGTAGAGAGCTATTTGATTCAATTGTTCAACTGTTTCTGTTCCTGTTCAGCATCAACTTGATCTTTAATCCATAAGACATAATGTTCCAATTCCAAACCAAACAATTGTTGAGATCCTCGATAAGCAGGAATGCAAGAAGCTATGCTTCAAACGTTGCCAAATTCCAAGGTGCTAAGAATGCCAATGGTAACTACACTGTCACTTTTATCGAAGGTGATGGTATTGGTGTTGAAATCTCTGAAGCTGTCAAAAAGATATACTCAGCCGCCAAGGTTCCAATTGAATGGGAATCTGCGGATGTCTCCCCTTTGTTCATCAATGGTAAGACCACTATTCCTGAACCAGCTGTCAAATCCATCAATAAGAACTTGGTTGCATTGAAAGGTCCATTGGCAACACCGGTTGGTAAAGGTCACCAATCTTTGAACTTGACCTTGAGAAGAACTTTTGATTTGTTCGCCAATGTTAGACCATGTAAGTCCGTTGTCGGTTACAAAACTCCATACGAAAACGTTGACACTGTCTTGATTAGAGAAAATACAGAAGGTGAGTACTCTGGTATCGAACACGTTATCGTCCCAGGTGTTGTTCAATCTATCAAGTTGATCACAAGAGAGGCTTCTGAGAAAGTTATTAGATATGCTTTTCAACACGCTATCAGCACAGGCAGGAACAAGGTTTTGGTTGTACACAAGGCGTCCATTCAAAAGTTATCTGATGGTTTATTCGTTCAAGTTGCCAAAGATTTGGCTCCAGAGTACCCAAATGTTGAACTTTCTTTCGAAAACTTGGATAACCTTTCATTGAAGTTGGTACAAGAACCAACACAATACAACCATTTGGTTATGGTTATGCCAAACTTGTACGGTGATATCATGTCAGATTTATCGTCTGGTTTGATTGGTGGTTTGGGTTTGACTCCATCCGGTAACATGGGTGACAAAGTCTCCATCTTCGAAGCTGTTCATGGTTCTGCTCCAGATATTGCTGGTAAAGGCTTGGCCAACCCAACTGCATTGTTGTTGTCCTCTTGCATGATGTTGAGACACATGGAGTTGAACGAATTTGCCGACAAAATTGAAAAAGCTGTGTTCAAGACCATTGCATCAGGTCCAGAAAACAGAACTAAGGACTTGAAAGGTTCATCATCGACACAACATTTCACCGATGAAGTTATCGAAAACTTATAAATTATTTGAAATAGACCCATTATTAAATGATTACTTGAATCCAATGAAAAAAAAAATTTTGATATGAAAGAAGGAATTCGAAATTATCTGATCTCAGTACCTTTAATGTCAAGCTTTTGTACCTAGACTAAGTATATCTTTTTATATCTATTATTTATTCCGAACTTTAAGCAATTGCAGCGATATAGGCCTCAGTAGATGGGCAGGTAGAATATTCATTGAGATGTACTGTTTCTACTTAGTAGTATATAGTCCTTCTTTCTTTAGATCTCAATCGATAATTCAGAGTCAGATATGATATACGTTTTTCACAAAAAAAAAAATAATTTGCGAACCTTTTTGATTTACCCTCTGGTGAGTTCGAGTAAAGCGCTTTAGCTACTGTTAATATGAGCCAAAAGAGCATATTAGTTTTGATATCAGGAAATGGTTCCAATTTGCAAGCTTTGATAGATAATGTTGCTGATGGAAAGATACCAGGGAAGATCACGAGAGTCATCTCATCCTCAGCGAAAGCATATGGATTAGAAAGGGCGTCCAAGGCTTCTATTCCTACTTCAGTTCACGAATTAAAAACTTATTACAAAGGTATACCAAAGGAGAAAACAGAAGAGAGATCGATCGCCCGTGCCAAATTTAATCTGGACTTGGTGAATCTAATATTATATGGATCCACTGACAAGAACTCAACAGATGGTTATAAAAGACCAGACTTGATCGTTTGTGCAGGTTGGATGTTGATTTTTTCTTCAGATTTCTTGGACCCATTGGAAGATGCAGGCTTGCCAATAATCAATTTGCACCCTTCTTTACCTGGTGCATTTGAAGGTACTCATGCGATCGAAAGAAGTTATAAAGCTGGACAAGATGACGAAATTAAAAAGGCCGGTTGTATGATACACAAGGTGATTCAGCTGGTTGATAGGGGTGAGCCTTTACTTATAAAGGAAATTGATATCGTTAAAGAGGAAAGTCTAGAAGACTTTGAGCAAAGAATTCATGATCTGGAACACATTGCCATCGTAGAAGGTACGATCAAAGCTTTGGAACAGCTTGTCGATAAAGATGAAGATGTTGTTGAAAATATAACCGAATCGGTGGATAAGCTAACTGTACAAGATAAGACAACATGAGGAAAAGACCCTAACAGAATGCGTTGGCTAAACGCTATAAATTTTCTTTAGGAATCATTGCACTAGGCATCCACTTCCATCGGGTCTAATGTTATAACTTGTTCCTGAATATCACATATCTTGTAGATATCCTCCTTCAAAATTGCCGTTGTTCCTCTAGCAAATTTATATGACCTTTCCTTCCCTTCTCTTACATTTGGCGTCAAGTAATTTCTGTATAATTGAGCATCCTGTCCAACTTCCATCACACACAAGTCAACATTAGATCCAGATCCTAAATCATTCCAAATACCAGCTTGAATAGCGTCACAACACAACTTCATGGCCTCTACTCTAGTCATATCTTTCTTCCACTGGGTTTCCATCACAGACATCGCAGGCATAGAACCGGATCCTAGAGTGAGATAATATCCAACATCGGTGGAACCATGTGCTTGAACAGAAAACAAATGTGCACCAGTTGGATCAACACCGGCAACAATTAAATATGCACCTACATGTCCTTGATATTTGAACAAGTGTTGTTTCAACATTGTCAAAGCTGTTACCACTCTTGGTTCCCTACTCGTCGACATTGAATGTAACTCCAAGTTGGATCCTATCAATTGTGTAACCATCTCTGTATCAGCGGCAGTACCTGCACCTGCACACCAAATCTTTGGAGCCAATCTATGTAACTTCTCACAATTTTTATCTGCTACAATTGGACCAGCAGTAGCTCTTGTATCTGCGGCGATCTATGAATAGGCAATTGTTAGTAAAAGTAATCAGGCTTCTTCATGTCTCACGAATTATACTCACCACAACGCCACCCTTAAACATACAACCCACAATTGTTGTACCTGTGGATGTGGCAGTTGGTACTCCAACACCTTTTGAGGCCAAGTATTGGTTTCTCTGGTAGTTCTCAAAGCTCAATCCTGCCATTGTACGTCGTACTATATGTTAACTGATGTTATAATTTATCTAATAGTTGATACCACCAATTCCTGTTCAGATTATTTCTCAGAAAAATAAAGAAGAAGAGCACAAAAAATATATCAGTAGATTTTGAACGACTAAAATGGGAAGGAGAGAAAAAAAATACTGATTCACTGTCAGACACCACACAGTCAACTTCACGGTAAGATAATTTTGAAACAAGGGCAGGCACGAGACCAGTTGAAAGTAATGGCATTGGACACATACTCCTATACCGCACCGTCCAGGGTAAAAACACTTGTGGTACCAATTGAGGGATTATCGATAGAGAAATTCGAAAAATTCTACAATGCCTCTCTTACCAAATATATCGAGGTACGATTAGTCGATGTGACACCGAACAGGGGTTTATTCAACCCACAGGGCTACCCACATGGAAGGATAATATATGAGTATCAATTGTACCAGTCAGATACAGAGTCAATGTTTTTGCAAGACTTCGAACCCTTTAGAAAAGTGTTCAACGTCTTGGGTATAGCCACGCATTCAAAAGATCTCAACGTTGAGGAAAAGCTAGCACAATTGAGAAAAGATCACATAAGCGCTATCAACCAAAATTTGATAGTTTGTGACACCCCAGCTAACATCATTGATACCTTACCTTCTCATAAGAATATTTTCTATTTAACTCAATCACAAAATATAACTGCGCTTGAAACAGTGCTATGTGACATCACTTCCAACTTTCTTGAATCGTTATCAACGTATGCATCTTCATATCAACATGTTACATTGAGGTCCCCAGGAACAGTGGGGCCAAGTGAGGTGAGCGCCTCGGGACCTAGAGACATATCGAAAAGAAGTTTCTCATCAGCTGGACTCAATGGGCACTCATCACCAACAATTTTGCCTAAAAGCTCATCATCTAATCTTCTCACGGAAAAGAAAAAAAAGCGTATATCATCTGCTAGTTTTCTCCCAAATTTCGAAAATAGTGGAGCAAATTTGAATCAGGATCGTATCAGGAATAATCGTATCAAAGGCAGGCAACAAAAAATTTTCGGAAATTTCTACTTGTTAAGCGGAAGATTGAATGATTCTTTAAAAGAATTTTGTGATGCCATCGTGTTGTTGAAACTGGCGAATGACTACCTCTGGTTAGGAAGTGCAATGGATGGTTTGGGGGTTTGTATCATGATGTTGACTTTTCTTGAGGTGCCCTTCCAACTTCCCTCTCCCATTTTATCCATTATTAAAGGTGGAGGCTTATTATCTAACTTAGCCAAAGATAATTTACCATTGTCACCAACAGCTTCTCCAAGAAACTCCCTTTCTAGGACAATATCATCAGCAGTACCTAATCAAGCAAACTCAAATAACTTGAATGGGGGACAACAACAAACTTTGCTGATGTCAGAAGTTGATATGTCGGTAGTTGCAGAACAAATATTTGAGTTACTCAGGAAAGCAATTCAATACTACAAGATGACTTTTGATTTAGTTGAAGATTATGTTCCACAAATAGTTTATTGTGAGACACTTTTAAGGTTTGTCAAATTGTCATCTCTCATCCATATCAACAGAGGGTTCAATTTCAAGCTTATGAAACATATCATAAAAGGAGTGCCTTTATCTCACGAAACTGAAGAGTCTTACACAGCTGATCCTGGAGCGTCGTATGTTATAGAAAAAAGTGAAATAAGGGAACTAGAGAGTGAAATATTTACCTCACAATTTACAAAGTTAGATTTCATTCACAAAGCTAAAATTTACTCATGCTTAATCTCAGTTGCGACCGATTTGAAGCTCTATAGACGTCGATCGTTTTTATTGAAAGAATTGTTCGATATCATCACTCCATACTTGCACGACAAAAGAGCTGAGATCAACTCAAGTCTTTCCTCTATAGCGCCAGGTAAAAATATGCACGTTGATTACAGAAGAAATGTTGGATCTATAACTAACTTGACGGACAACATTTTACGAAGCTACGGTGTGGCTGTTGACTATCCCACTGAAACTGAGATGAGGTCTGCAGAGCCCAACTGGATTGATATCCATTTGATAATGCTAAAACGATTTGTTGAGCTTACTGAAAAACTTGGTTATTTTGACGTTTCAATAAAGTATGGATCAATTCTTCTTAAAGGTTATAACTTTGTTTTGAGTGCAGAAGAGCAGATAAACATATTCAACAGAATCAAGCGCCAGATGAAGCAAATGAATTTGACGGATAATCGGCCATCACTTCATTACTGGGACGATTATATGGCTCGTAACATTTCATTCCTGCCATCAACTAATGATTTAACATCTCTCAAACAAACGCAGTCGCTTGTCGATATAGATGGGCAACAATTTTCTAAAACAGAGGTTTACAATCCTTTCACTTCAATCAAAGATATAGAAGAAGAGCTTGTCACATTGGTTCAAAATGAGTCGACAGAGATTGTTGTTGCTCTACAAAATCCCTTTGCGTTTGACATAGATGTAAAGAATTTGCAAATAGTTTGTGGGGGCTCTTTCGACGTCAAGACTACTCAAGCTTTTCCCTTGATGCAACAAGCTCTATCGCAGGAAGCGCAAACAGGATCGTTGGTTGTCAAAGCCGGTCAACTCATGAATGTGGCAGTCACCTTCATTCCTATGCAATTTGGCAAATTGGGAATCGTCGGCATCAACGCTGAAGTGTGTGGCTGTGCTCCACAGATTTTTCAAATATCCGTTTCTAAAAATTTCAGAGTTTACCAGAAAATTAAGAACTCTGGTGTCAGCAATTTTTTGGATCCGAAAGAGCCCTCAATCTTGTATCAGAATGAATATGCAAGTTCGGTGACGAGTTCCCTCAAGTTTCACGTCCTACCACCTCAGCCAATATTATCGCTCATCGATACTTCTTTGTTGAATAGCTCAATAATGCTATTGGAAGGAGAGATGAAGACCTTTTCAATTAAGCTCCAAAACAACTCTGAGGTCGAAATCAATAATTTGACCTCTTTGTTCTTTGATTCGACCACTGAGCCATTGAAGAAAGCTTTGTCATCGAAGCTACCACCAAATGAGATTTTCGAGATAGAGTATTATTTACTTAAAAAGGTACCTTTCAACATTACCAATAAAAGGGATTTGGCAAAGATTACGAGTCACCAAATCTTTTTTATTGAAATCTCATTATTGGGAAAGCGTGGGATGACCCATGGTAGTGTCATGTTGGAATACAGTAATATCACAGACAACTCTCTGATGCAATACGTTAGGAGAATCGATATACCAATCAACATCACCGTGTATCCAAGTATTGAGATTGCCAGCTGTGACATCATTCCAATCTTTGCTTCGACCGAGATTTTTGCAAACAATACTGGGTTACTGTCTCAGACGAAAAGAGGAAATTTCTGGTCGTACTTGAATAAAAGAGTGGAAGCTGGAGAAAAGTTGACAGATTACTGCCTTTTACTTCTCGATCTTAGAAATAGTTGGTCTGGCGATTTGAGTGTCAGATTGGCGTCGTCAGTTAGTGCCTTACTTGATGATGAGATGCTACCTATAGTGAAGCTGCTTGAATCTGAGAAATGCGTCATAGATGACACCATCGGTAAGGGAAAAACATTGAGGTTCCTCATACCACTCAAGCGCATTGCTCTTGAACAAGAAGTTCTTTCAAAGCCTATACCCAGCTTACGTAACAAGCAGTTCATTTTTGACAGTAACACTCCTAAGGAAGAACAAAAGTTTGTGAGGGAGGCATTTTGGTACAGGCAAGAGTTATTGAAACACGTTCAAGGAAGTTGGGCAACGACAGGAGATGATTCCCATGGTGATATAGAACTTCGGGGTATGAGGTTATCATCAAAGATGATCAACATTTTGAAAGTTGACACAGTGGAAATTGAACAAACAGTATACCAGGAGGGCAAACAACTTGATAAATCTGACTCTTTATCATACAGTCTCAGTCTACAATCTTTCTACACTATCAGGACAACCATCACAAACAGATCAAGCAAACCGTTAAAAGGTATGATTCGCCATGTTCCCATGTCGAAATCGACTAATGTTTCTGTTGATCGTAAGATACTTTACAATGGTGTCTTACAATTTTTTTTACCAAGTTTATTGACTCCTAATAAATCAATAGACTTAGATATGCCTATCTGCATTTTGGAAAGTGGTGAATATGAGTGGGGTTCGTTTTTCGATGAGTTAGAGTCTGATGGTAATGGTAGTTTGGAAGAAAAAGAGTCGCACACCCAAAGAGGTTCTTTATTCATAACGGCAAATTAGATTTAGCATTGATATATTTTAGATTTATCGTTACTTACTATAGATGAATGCAGCATATGCTTTGATTTGCGAGTAGTGACTGTGCTGTGATCAGGCAAAAGGATGGATTACAAAATTTTTTTAAAATAAGTAACATTGATTGATTTTGAAACTATAAAAAGTTTTATATCAAAAAAAAAGTAGACCAGGAAAACAAAACCGATTCCATAGAACAAATTATTATATGTAAAAGCACATTAGATATAAAAACTCATGAGAAATAACACAAAGATGAAAAATTTTTAAAAGACTAAACAACACAAGATTGCGTTGATTAGCTTATAATTTATCATAGTATTCCTCATAACCTGGAACGTTCTCCTTGAGACCGTGTCTCTTACGAGCAGCACAGACGATTTCACCTGGCTTAGAGGTTGGATCAAGAGGATCACCGTTCATTGTCTGCCAGTGATCGAATACCATCTGTGGGAAGGCTTGACCACCAGTAGCTTGTCTTAAATCACCGGTGAAACCGAATGACTCATTCACTGGCAAGTAAGCCTTGACGGTGAACAATGGAGTACCTGGTCTCTGTTCTTCAGAGATGACTTGACCTCTCTTTTTGTTCAAGACTGAGTAAATACCACCAATGGCATTTTCTGGACATTGAATCTCAACCAAAAAGACTGGTTCTTGGATTCTTGGTTCAGCCAACAACATAGCAGCATAAGTGACTCTTCTCATGGTTGGAATGATTTGTCCACCACCTCTGTGGATAGCATCAGCATGTAAGGTAACATCCAACATGTTAATTCTAACGGATCTGGTATTTTCACCAAAGATTGGACCTTCCTTAGTAGCCCATTGGAAAGCAGCAACAACAGAATCTTTAATTTCCAATAAGTATTGAACAGCTTTGGTTTGATCAACAACAAGGTTAGGACCGTTACCATCTGGACCGAAACACCAGATCTTTCTGGCATCAGTAACATCCCATTCAAATTCATCAGCCATCAATCTAGCTCTGACTTTGAAATCTTCTCTTGGAGAAATCTTACCTGACTCAATAGCCAAAGCAACTTCCTCGGATATTGGTTCAGCCTTGACGTAAAGTCTGTTATGCTTGTTTGGAGATTTAGATAAGGCAACCATTGATGATTCAGCTTCAACAGTCTCTCTGTAAGCAACAACTGGTGGAGAAATCTTCAATGGGACACCAGCATGGTCGTGTTCCAAATCACTCAAACAGATTTCCAAATGCAATTCACCGGTACCAGCGACAATATGTTCACCAGATTCTGACATAGAAGTCAAAACACATGGATCAGATTTGGACAAACGTTTCAAACCTTCAACCAATTTTGGCAAATCAGCAGCGTTCTTGACTTCAACAGCAACTTGAACAACTGGAGAGACAGAGAATTTCATGACTTTCATGTTGTGAGAAGCTTCGTTGGTGGTAATAGTACCAGATTTCAACAAGAATTGATCGATACCAACCAAACCGATAATGTTACCAGCTGGACAATCATCAATTGGTTCGACGAATCTACCCATCATCAAAACAACTCTTTGGATGGCCTTGACGAACAAATCATTCTTTGATCCTGGAACATAGTTTGGACCTTGGATTCTGACTTTTTGACCAGATTTAACGGTACCGGCGAAAACACGACCGAAAGCGTAGAATCTACCTTTATCTGAAGTTGGAACCATCTTTGAAATGTACAACATCAAATCAGCGGTGGCATCACAGTTCTTGATGGCCATACATGAGGCATCGTCGGATGGACCTTCGTACAAAGTTTCAGCTCTGTAAGCTTGAGCAGTGTGAGGCGATGGCAAGTGAATGACAATCATTTCCAACAAGGCATCAGCAGCTGGCAAGAACTTTCTCATGGCAACCTTCAATAAAGCCTTACCTTCCAAATCTTTTTCATCACCCTTCAAGGTAACTTCCAATTTTTCAAGTAATGTTGGGATTTCATCTTTCTTGAAGTTCATGATTGCAGCAAACAATCTGAAAATAGGATCCAAAACAAACATGTTGAAAGCTCTTTCCAATGGCTTTCCATCAGCGTCTTTGTCTTTGCTAGTCCATTTCTTTGTCTTTGGGTTGAAGTATGAATCTCCCCATAATCTTTCCATCATCTTAATTCTGTCAACACCAAATCTCTTGGAGTAACGAGTAGCGAATTGTCTAACAGTGAAGGCCCATCCGTGTAAACCGGAAGCAAAGGCAACGGTACCTCTCTCTGGGTAAACTTGAACATCACCAATTGACTTCTCAGAGTAAGTGGCAATGATAACGTTAACAGATTCAACGGTTCTGGCAAAAGATTGGTACAAATCTTCCTTGGAAACTTGTAATTCCAACAAAGCTCTGTCAACCTTGTTGATAACAACAACTGGCTTGATTCTTTCACCCAAAGATTGTCTCAAAACAGTCTCAGTTTGAACACAGACACCTTCAACACAATCAACAACAACCAAAGCACCATCAGTAACTCTCAAAGCAGCAGTGACTTCTGAAGAGAAATCAACGTGACCTGGAGAATCGATCAAGTTAATCAAGAAACTGTTACCGTCAGTTTTTTGTTTAATCTCCTTGACATCATCTTCAGCCATTTCAGAGTATAAAGAAATAGCGGTAGACTTGATGGTAATACCTCTTTCTTGTTCATCCTTTCTAGTATCGGTGAAACGGGCTTCACCAGCCTTGGCAGCTGAAATGATACCAGCTCTTTGAACCAAGGAATCGGTCAAAGTAGATTTACCGTGATCGACATGGGCAATAACCGACATATTACGAATGTTGGTGGTCTTGTCCATCAAGGCACGGATTTGGTCAACAGTAAAAGCAACTAGAAAGACTCATGTTAGTATAATGAAACCCCTTATAATGTCTGAAGAATGAAAAGTAAGCTTGCTAGAGTTTGATAACGAGTTCTCATTGAAGAGAGTGCATCATGAGTCTATAAATCTTCACAGAACGTCACAAATGCCAATCTATCATTGAAACACAGTGCCACTGATAATATGAGATTCAAGCCAAGTTTTAACGCAATGGGAGCACGTTGACAAATTCAAAGCAAATGAGTATGGTCGCTTTCAAAATATTTGATCTACATACCCATTTTGAATTATTTGGTTTGTTATTGATGATAACTACTTGTTGATTAGAAATGGGTACCAAAATAGTTTTATATACCAAAGAGAAGCACAAAAAAAAAAAAGCGAAGAAAACTGAAAAAATTTTCATTATCACAACACAACAAAAACTGTTTTATTTTTGGTATTCATTACCAA
Organism: Nakazawaea populi; assembly: GCA_030557235.1. Taxonomy (NCBI): domain Eukaryota; kingdom Fungi; phylum Ascomycota; class Pichiomycetes; order Alaninales; family Pachysolenaceae; genus Nakazawaea; species Nakazawaea populi. The sequence continues at coordinate 11,051 of JAKTVN010000033.1, forward strand.
AAGAGGAAGTCAAACTGTCATATAAAAGGAACTACAAAACCCGTGATGTTTTAAAAAAAACTAATTGGCAGATGATAAAAAGGTGTTGCTTACCCGGATTTCAAGATACGATATGATTTTGACACAATTTATGTTTTATTGCCCTTCAAATTGACATTCCATTTTTATTATTATTGGCTCATGAGAGAAGAAGAATATAGATAAAAAAATGAAACTGAAAGCATAATTGTTTAAGACACCCCTTCTTTTAAACGATATCATCCCCGCTGGTGTATGAAAATCCACGGAATTGCTCTTGTTGAGAAGTGTCCAATACCGAATTAACGGGGGTAAGTCTTGGTGTCTCACTCGTAAATTCAGAATCAAAGTTTGAAAGATCTCTTGCCGATCTTATCTCAGGAACGAATGGAGGCTTGACGTTAAGATTCAAAATATCATCAAAGTTGACATTTGCAAAATATGGATGTTCCATGATATCCAAAGCATCTCTCTCACCACCACCCAATCTCTGAGAAGGGTCCTTGGTCAATAACCCTTGTAAAAGGTAAACGGCGTCACGAGTCATCGTGACTGGGTATCTCGCTTCATCATTTTGAATAGAACTGAATGTATCATCTTCATCTTCACCATTGAATGGTGATCTGTTACATAACATTTGATATAACAATACCCCAAATGCCCACCAGTCAACAGCTCTGCCATAACCTTGTTCGTGCAAAATTTCCGGTGCCATGAATTCAGGAGTACCACAGAAAGTTGAGGTAGATTTACCATACCACATTCCTTCCTTACACAATCCGTAATCGGCAAGTTTGATATGACCCTCCATTGTCAATAAGATGTTATCCAATTTCAAATCACGATAAATGACACCACTGTCATGGAGGTATTTCAAACCCAATAATATTTCTGCGGCATAGAATTGTGCCCTCTCTTCAGAGAATCTTTCACACTGTACATGATGCATAAGGTCACCACCTGAGATGTACTCCATGACAAAGTAAACTCTGTTTTCAGTTTGAAAACAACAGTGCAAGTTCAACAAGAAAGGATGTCTTTCCTTGTTAGCGATCAAAAATACTCTCTTCTCAGATCTAGTACTTGCGATTTCATCACTTTCGATGATAAAATCCTTTTTCAACACTTTTATGGCACAAAGCTTGGAGGTATGACGTGATTCAGCTAACATAACCTTACCAAAATTACCAGCACCCAAAACGGCTAGAAATTGAAAATCGTCCAAACCAAGCTTACGACGACGACGATGAGCAGCCTTCTTTTCTTGTTGATGTAAGTGATGGTGACGATGTTGATGGTGATGCACGGGCTTGTCCTGTTGAAATTCCTCTGACACACTTTGCATTTCATTCTTCATCAGGGAGGGAATTGGCGTATTTTCCTCACTTTGATCTACCTTGTGACTTGTTATCGTGGAGATTGGCTCAACAGTTTCCTTGTTTAAAGATGAACGGAATGGATTTCTTTCCTCGTCAGACTCAATTGGATTTTGATACATTTCCGGATTAGAGGTGAGCAGGGTAGACTTTGAGTCGTCCATAAAAGAGACATCCATCTCCTCGTCCTCAATTGTCCTTGATGAGACTGCTTCTTTCTTGATAGTGTCATCAGTTGATTTCACAGGTTCAAACTGAGCTTGAGGCTTCTCATCTTGGTACATATAGGGATTAGCAGGAATTGAAGGTAGTTGTTTAGCCTTGTGATTAGGATCCATCGTTCGATTTGGGAGTTTCGACTGAGGTGATTGATAACTTGGCGTTAATGTTGTTGATGAGGCCGAGGACATTTGGTCAGGATGGACAGGCTCTAAACGCTGCTGATTTGTTCCTTTGGTTGACTTGATCGTTGTTAAAATCTTGTTGGCCATCTCCAATGACATACCACAGAAGTCCGGAACCAAATGCGTACAATACGAATGACACATGATACCACACTCGGAACATTTTCGAACTGTTTTCCTGCTCCAAGGTAAGATATAACCACAATGGCAACACCATTTCGTACCTCTGTTGGAGACAGCTTCGAACCTATGTGGAATACGGTGATTCAATTTGGCCTCATCAGGATCAAGTTCTGAACTTGATTTCGAAATACATTTGGTAACAATTTTTTGGTAACATTTCTTATGGCAAAGTAATTTACAGTCTTGACATTGATACCCTGTGTATCTCAAAAAGTCCCCACATAATGCACAACACATGACATTGTAGAACTGCTTTTGAACAAACTTGTGACCATGTTGCTCATAAACTTCTTCTTTACGTTGACGAATGGCACCATGACGACCCAAACCACCAACAAAATCTTTTTTGTTAGAGTTGTCTGATTTCGTAAAACCCAAGGTGAGCAAAATCTGTCCCGATGGTTCGAGAATGTACCAGGCATTCGACACAATAGAATCTTTCGAGCCAGTCGATGAAGATGGGTTGTTGTCATCTCTAGAAGTTGTATCAAGCCTATTTATCTTGTTTGGAGATTCAGGCAATGCCCTGAAATCCCCGTCAAGTGAAGCTTGCTGAAGCTTAGAAGCACTTATCCATCCTGCGCTATTGGCTGCATTATCCAATTTCTTCTTTCTGATCTCCTCAGTTATATCAGAAATCAAGAACCAAGTGACCGCCACTGGGACGAACTGGCTTCCCGACTTGTCATAAACTGTAATCTCCAATTCGTTGGCCTTATCAACTTTAATGTTAAATTCCTCGTTCCATTTATCGTTTCGAGAGCCTCTTGTCCTTGCTACTTCCAGTCCATCAATTTTCAAGACGATGAACGATTCAGGCTTCCTCGAAAAGGTTGGGGATGCGATGTGGTCAACATCTCTTACAGTTGTCAAGCCAATGTTCAATGTACCTGAAAGTGTTTTCTTACGCAGGGTTGGGGTGTTCATTATTTCATTATCCTTCGTGACCTCATTGACATCAACGTGCATGGCCTGATAGCGCTTCAAAGATTTCTTCAACAACAGAATCTTCTGAGAACTCTCGATTCGACCACTTTCCGCCTTATTGGTACTTTGACGATCACCATCCATCAGATATAGCTTTGAGATCTTCTCATTTGCTTCGAGATATTGTTGCTCGACCTGAATTCTAAACTCGAGCTGTTGTAACATTGATTGAATCCGATGACCCAAAGATGGACAATCGTACTTCATCAATTCCAAACGTGTGAATGTATGGACAACAGGCGTTCTCATATCATTTCTGATATCTTTGATGTTTGCTAGCGCCTGGTCCAGTCTCAGCGGTTGTCGTTGTCGTTGTTGCAGTTGTTGTTGAAGCAGATCGCGGCTCTCTTGTTCTCTTTTCTGTAACGACAATTTGGACAATGTCTGCTCCAAGTATTCTATGTTCTGTTGAGCCTCTCGAATGGAGGTGTTACATTTTTGGATAACGACTGGATTGTTCGTTTTCTTCTTCAAATTTGATGCACCTAAGGCTATGTTTCTCTCTCTCTCGATCTTCTTCCTGACATCTTCCAATACGGAATCATGTGCTTCAGCCATTTTCTTTTACAATGTTGAGAATTGATCAAAATAAAACAAATGTCACACAATTCAAAATGCAATCAAACTGACAATAAACAAGAGCTGAACTTCATAAATGTGTGGTTGGTGAGATTGATGTGGTTTCACGCGTTTAAGCTGAGAAATTATTTTTTGGATAGTTAGACGACAAGAGCTGTTTGGTCGACAGTCTTCTGGGATGTTAGCTTCTCCTAAAGAATCTGATCAGACTCTTATCTTACTCTAGCTGAGTTTGCTGTGTTGCAATTCGCCTTTGTCAAGAGACTCTTTTTTTCCTCCCTTGTTTCGGTTTGTTGTTGTTTTTTGTTTTTGATTTCTCTCAATTTTTTCTATATGAGTTGTTGAACTGGGGCTTTCACGAAGATTTCGAGACTGACGTCGGATGGGTGTGAGTAAGAGACCTCATACCTTAAAAATGTGTTTGCAAATCTAGACCTATCAGATTGAGGTCATTTGTTGTAAAACCAGTGCTGTTAGCTTTGCTATACCAAACGAAAAACTATTCAAAATCCACAGACCCCAGCCAGCGAGATAATGTAATTATAAAGTTAATAACACAAGTTTATATCGTTACTGAACTCTGATTACGGTATCTCTAATCTCGTAAAAAACCAGACTCATCAAAATATTGCATGAGACACCTGTTATCGAAATATTACATTACAACGAAAAGTATCTGCCGAATACCTTGATACTTCACCTACCCGGATTACAACCACGCGGAGTGTCGTCAAATAGCAAACCGGGGGAAGAACTCAACCACCACAACTGCTGCTTTCTACCGCACCCTTTCCCTGAATCCACAAATGAATGATATCAAGGAGACGCCTTTTGGACTTAAAGTGACAGATCAGCTTGTTTTAGGAGCCCTGTTGAGTTTTATATTATTAACTATTTCTAATAATTATTTTATTTATTTTAACATCAGGACACCAGTTAACCTACCTATTGTTACATCTACAGCTACAATCCGGTACTGCACAAATATAATGCTTGGAGAACCACTCCTCAGCATGCCCCGCATGCATGCCATGATTGCAACTTAAACAAAAACTGAACCATTGCTTGAACTGCTTATCAATTTTGCGGAAATCACGAGCTGCAGATGTCGCGCTATTTGTATTGTTGTTTTCAGGTTCAGCGCACACGGAGTAATCTACTGAGACCTCGTCAGGAAGCGGTGTACCTAAAGACAAAAGACATATAGCACATCTTGGGAATGGAGCCCCACAATGAGGACAAGAGTTTGACTCCCAATTTGTTGCTATCGATTTCAGATACTGTTGTGGAAGCTGATGCTGCTGCTGCAGTGGAAACCTCTTTTTTGTCATAGACACATTTTCCAGAAATTGAGTCTTTTTGGGTTCTGAAATATTCTTGTTGCAACGAAAGCATTGCAAGTAAACCTGTCTTGGAGGAGGCTCTAGTGTGCTCTCATCAGCGTATGTCTTGGATAGCTTGGATCTTGAAATGTCAAATTTGGCACGAACGTTGAATAAACTCCAACTATTTAAAAGCAGGCGATAACATTCAATCCAGGTGTCGACTCTTTCATCGGCAAAAAATCTAGGACAGGCAAATGAGCCTAGTAAAGCAGCAGTTTGCACATCACTCGTCTTATCAACATAACACTGTAACAAGTCCATCCCTTTGGGAGTGAACCCAGTCAATATTAACCCCTCCAAAGTACCCCCCTTAATAACTTTTTCAGAAAGTCTATTGAAAAACACGGTTAAATCTTTATCCGACAAAAACCTCAATGCAATACCTATTTTTTCTCGTAGGGGTAAAGCGCTTTCATCGAAAACATCCCACCAGTCGTTGTCCGCTATGAATGCAAATATTGCTCTCAAATATGGGTCGTCTAACTCTGACGCCATACGACGACATTGGTCTTTCCAAGGTGAGTTGGTCTGAATATCCTTATAGGCCATGTATCCGGCAACTGCAGTGGAAATTATTCTCAACCTTTCCCTTTTTGAGTTTGCTAATATCTCGACTGCCCTTGGCACGTCCCCATGAAACACAGCCCAACCAGCAGCCTTCTCGTACTGAGATCTAGCCGTCAACAACTCCAATTTTTGATCTAACTCCTCCTTGGTGAAGTCCCAACCAACTATATAGAGGCAAAGTCGTCTTTGATTCATTTTTTTGCCATCTCGTGAAACTCCAGCACCTAACAGTGGTCTCCTTTCGGCTCTACGATTTACTATGTCATTCACAGCTTTCTCAAATTTCTTCTCAGTGATTTTGTCTTTGGACCTGTTTTGATTATTAAACGTGCCAGCTCCATTCCAAATTCCTACAACACCTTCAAATGAAAAATCAACGTTATTGGAAACCATGGCACTTGACAAACTCGATTCTCTTGAAATGTCGACCCACTTCCAAGTGTTTCTTAGATGCATTTCATGATTCAAATTCATGGTCTTCTCGATCAAAATCACATTCTTGGATGTGTCTGTTGCATAGCCCATCATAGCTCTTCTTCGAATAATGGAGGATATATCGTTCTCCAAAATCTTTTCTGAGTCTATCAAGTTGTGAGGATTGTCGAACTGTAGATCGTCTTCGGCGCCCCGATCAGCTGCATAGGTGAGGTCTGAGTCCTTCTCCGAATCGGATTCTTCTATAACAGTGGAGTTTTCTGTCAGTACCGTACCTACCGATATTCCAGAAGCTCTCCTCGTATTTATATTCGATAGTTCCACATTGTGGTTCAAGTCAGGCACTTTAGACTCCACAACATCCCGGATCAACTGGGTGTAAGTCCCCTTTGGTCCACTAAAGGTGATGTCATTGAAAGAACTAAACTCCAATGTGTCTTGTGCCTCTGTAACCGACATTCTGTAAAGAGACCCTGATTGTCTCATGCATACATAGTTGATCCCAAACTGGGAGTCCTTGTCCGGTGCGTACTCAAACGATACCACCCTCTCGTATTTGGTTTTGGTATCATTAACACTTACAACAAAAAGGGAATCAAACGGAGGCGACAACTTCAGCGCTGAGACATTGGATTCCTTATTATTCTGTAAGTAGGTCTTATAAGTTCTCAACTCAGACTCAGTGGGTGGAATTGTGCCAGTACTCCATCTTCTTATCATATCCCCATTGAACAATGTTGAGAACTCACCACGCCTTTTTGAAGAGTACTTGAAACATGCATTGGAGTAATTCCCTTTTCTCGTATCGTTTAACAATTTGTTGAAAGTCAACAATGGAGCTTCATGCACTATTCCAGTGTTACTCAACAGTGTTCCACTTCCAGTATTCTTCTGTTGCTTGACAGTCGAGATTAACTTTCTACGGTCCCAGATACACAATGTTCCGTCTTCCGAATATGAAGCAAAGAAGTTTGGATTAAATGGATCCACCGATATACCTGACGTACATCTCGTGCCCAATTGGAAAACATGCTGCTCTGATCTCAAATCAAACTCTCTCAAAAACTTGTAACTTCCCGTAAGCAAACAGTGTGGCTCATTAGGGTGGAAAATCGTCGATAAGATCACCTCGTTTTGAATATACGTTATCAATGGTGGGGCAACCGTGTCATTACTACCTGTCCTTGAATAATGTTGCATATTCCATAGTTGTAAACTGTAGTCTTGTCTCAGTTTGTCGAATCCAACCAGAACTAAGCCTTCGCCATTGAACGATATTGAGTTACACGGCCTTCGCTGTTTCGGGTTAATCAGTAATGGTTTAGAGTCGGCAGAAGTTATGTCAAAAATCATTGCGGTACCGTTGATCTGACCAGCACCAACTATGCCAACATCTTTCGATGAGTAGCTCATGCAATTGATGGAATCAAATCCTCCACGACTATAACTCTTGACAATTGCATTATCTTCATCCTGTGAATCAAAATTACCGATGTTAGTTGTCACATTCTACCTTAGCCAAATTTGTAAGACATACCTCCAGATTGTTGTTTGTTTGATATAAGGATATTTCCTCTCGATCAAAGGTCAAGTACCTTTGTTCGAAATCATAGTCCCAATCAAAGGCTCTGACAACCGATCCTGACATTTTCGTTAGTCTTAATCACTACTCCATCAACTTGTTACACATTTTTCCTTGTATAAAAAAAAAAAAAAAATAAGTTCAGTACATTATCAACTTACAGCATTATAAATTCTTACATACGCGACGACGTCTTGTTCGATTTAGTAGACATCTTCAGTGGTCTCATCAACATCGGTCAAATCACCTGATACCTCAGGGCCCTTCCATTTTTGTAAGTCAATTTCCATCCCGGAGACTTCAAATACATCCTTGGACAAGAGTTCAACGAGATCTACATCATGATTCTTAGCCAACAATTCTCTGATTGAGCTTTCCAAATTAAGTGCTGCTTTGTACCTATAGTTTTGTTCCTTTCTCCAGCGAGCATAACCCTTCCTGACACTGATCGCTTGCACCGATTTCATGGATTTCACAATTTTCATCAAGTTTTCAAACTCGTTAATAAACTCACTGACAGTGCTGTATGAGTACCCACTCACCTTTGATAGAATTTCTCTGAACGTCAATGATCCAGAGTCAGCTGGAATCTCAAGGGAGCTGAACCCATGGTATTTGTCTATGAGCAGAGTTATTCTTTCCAACAAAGTTTCGATGATGTAGTTCACCGGGAAATACAACAAGTCTAACGACGTCAACTTGAATTCCAAAATTCTACTTTCAAGAGAGGTTCTCTTTGCAGTTTGAGAGGCTAGGTCACATAATTTGTCCACATCTTGAGTCAATTGGTCCAAGAAGAACATCCTCTCATCGATTTCCTGAGAGTTCAAAGATCCATATTGGGCAGAATCCAACCTTTTGATCAATGCAGCACCTCGTTTGTACTCCCTTTTCAAAGACCAGTACGAGCATAGTCGGTATATGGTGGTACGATCCACAGGTATGTGCTGCTTGGCTAAAAATTCCTGCAATCTGTTTGCAAATAGTTCAGGCGCAATTGGGGTATCCAATTCAGACTTCCATCTGAAAGGGCTTTCTTTCTTTTTGTGTACTTTGATGCGTTTCAGAGAGTTCTTTTTACCACGACTTTTAATGGCACCAACGGTTGCAAAATATAATCTTGTCTTCTCAATCCCCGTTCGCACATCGTGAGTCAGGTTATATGAAGCTGGCCCATGTTTATCACAGTAAGAGACCAATGATGATGGGTTTGATAAAGCTTGCTGAGTTCCATTCTTTGCATGCATGTAAAGTTCTGATCTTCGAGCACACGTAACGTGATACAGTTGAAAACAATTTTTATTTGAACACTGGATACAAGCACCTACTTTCTGTTTGCAAATGTAGCAAATCAATCTCCATCGACTCCTCGGTATCAAGTTGTATCCTTCAACCGGCTCCATATATATTGGATTTGCGAAATACAACTCACTGATCCACAAAGCACAAATGGCGTGGCACCACGATCCGTTCTCGGTTTGCTTGAAAGCACCTGTTGTACTTGGACAGAACAAGCATTGTGACTTGTTGTTCCTGGAAATTAAACAACGACGGCATAGCCATTGCCCTTCTGGGATGAACACTACACCATAACACTCTTGATGAACTGCAATATCACAACCATCGCAAAACACAATGGCATTTGAGTTATCGCACTCACTTTCATTACATACAGCACAACACTGGTCTTCCTCAGGCAGGCATCCGCTGCCATCATCTGATCCATATATCGCCGTATGTTGTGTGGCCTTGTCGATGATTTCGTCGCTGTTCATAGAGTCCAAAGATTTTCTCTTTGGCGGCAAAATCTTCTCCAACAAATACCACTCTCTTTCTAGAAAAGTAAATGTTATTTCTAGTACTTCATAGAAGATTTTCTTGTCGAGTGTCTGGTTCAACAAATCAACAAAGGCTATATCTTGCTCATCCATATCATACATCACTTGAAACTTATCATTTTTGGTCATCGTGTTATTAGTTAAGGTGTTGATGGAAAAGTCTGGCCGTATATATGCATCACTAATTCTCGCTTTATGCACATCTTCAACGCCCCGATATCCCAAAGAGATCACGTTTCGACTCAATTTTCCCGTGCTGGCATCATCATGCAGGGAATTCACTATTCTGAAAACAGGTTTTTTTAATGACAGTGAAGCAATGGCTTGTTCATGAACATGTTGGTGATTTCGTAAGCTTTCATGGGCCGCAAGTATGAACACTTTTAAAGGTTTTTCCTCATCGAGATCAGGATAAAATTCCTTATAAAACTTTTCTTCCCTAGGCTTTGAATCTAGATAGGACGGAGCAGTACTGATTGCCGGTGTTGTTGTCATTGATGTTGTTACTGATACCTTATTTCCGGAAGCATTTGAGTCACCATTTCTTGGACGCCGTCGACTAGAACTCGCTTTCCAGTTCCAGTTTACAGCCTTAGAGGTCATATAATATTATGGTTGGCAATTTTGCGGAAACAAACTTGTTTTGAAGAAACACAGCGGAAATGCTTTAGCAGTATTTCATAATAACAAACAACAACAATTTACGCGCCATTTTGATTTTTTTTGCCCTACTTTGTTCCAATTTTGAGTTTTTGCGATGATTCTACAAATGTTGATATCTCATACTATGTATACCGTTCCATCAAATCATCCTCAGAACACGAACACAATAGAGCACACCAAGTGAATAATTTCCGGAGACTGCAAAACAACTTAGAAAACCTGGAGCCTGAAGCAAAAAAAAATTCATTACACTGGAAGCTTATCAAAATTTCATTTGGTTTTCACAATGTCATTTCACAACGACCACCACATTTATCCCTTTCTTCAAGAATCGAAACCAATAGTTGTATGGCAGTTTGTTTATGCTTCATACAAGAGAGATATCAACACATATACACCTATCATGTTGATGATGGACCGATAGTTGATCCAGGACATAGATAACTTTCTAAAAATAAATTCAAATGACACAAAAATATTGCAGTTATTACACGACCAAATATCGGCCCTTACATTTCTTCTGATTTTATAACTGCAGTTAATTTATTACACATGAAGAAAATTTTTCTAACATCTAACGTTCACTCGCATAAACCAACGTTGTTGTTGTGATATTTGCTGGGCCAATGAAATTGAATGCCTGTGGATCCGCAGCCCAATTAATATTATTATGTAAATCTCGAAGTAGTGGAGTTTCCTAATTTTCCGCATGCATATTCATTTATTCTCTTTGCAAAAACAACCGCATTTCATTTAACAAGCAACAATTGATTCATTCTCAACAACTGTTCATATAAAATACTATTTGGCCATTTCAGCTCTTTGAATTGTATCATCATTATCATCACTACTGTCATTCGCTTCAATTGATTCAACTTCAGTATTAGGGACTTTATTTTTCACTTTTCATTACAACCAATTAGTCTTGTAGTCACTTAACTTTTTTCTTTCTTATGACAAACCGAACAGGCGGTGGTAAAATATGGGAAGCTTAACTTCATTTTTTTCATTCAACCTGAAACGAAGAAGGGTTCATGATAAACATAAGGTTGTCCATAAGACACCATCTACCAAGGTCGCATCAACCCATGAGATTATGCTCAAGGAATTTGAACAAGGGGAAGGGGAAGTTGATGAGGTCTCTAGTTTTGATTACGATACTACATTTACAACGAACGATACTACCCAAACTTCTATTACTTTGTCACCTGAAGTTGCTAAGGTGAGAAATGTGATAGGATCAAACCGGTTTTCGTTTGATGCCAATCAGAGTTTAGATTTTTCATACGACGGGGAAAGTGGAAGTTTGGACAGCAATGATTTTGTGGAGCTGCAATGTGATCCGTCACAAATAACTTATAATACATATTTTATGAACGGTCAGCCTGATCAAAAATTGCATCATATTGAGTTCTCAAATGGCGATATAAAAGAGCTCGAAGAACTTTCCATTGAGAATGAGAATGTGAAAGGGTCAATTCCTGGAGATCGTCCTCATCAACAACAAGTTGAATTGGGATCTCAAACTGCAATGGACACTCAAAAGATTGATCACCACCACCATTACATGAACGATAAACATTATAGCACTATGTTCAATAATGTTTTGCATGACCTTGAAGCCTTGGACAAGTTTGGCGAAGATGAAGTGAGTTGTATCAAAGGATCAACGTACCCACCGTTCCCATTGCCCAGTTTGAACTCTTCACCTATATCTGCTGTTTCGTCGATGTTCTCGAATCAATCTGTCCAAACCCCGGATACTCCTTCGTCGGCAAGATTCTCTGCAGAATCTACTTTTCAAGAAAAGCAGCAACACATCAATGAGAAAAGCCATAGCCAAGGTCAAATCAAACGCAAAGGCAAAGGCCCAAAAAACAAGGATACTCAAAAGGTCTTGACCGAGGAAAGTGAGACATCCTCAGTAGGTACTAGATTGATCAGAAAATTATCCAGAACTTTCTCCACTACTTCAATCTCATCCTCCTCGTCTTTGTCTTCAATTTCAGCTTCTCAAATAGCTCCGCTGTTAAAATTTTCACCATCGTTGTCAAAATCCTCGAAACTCATCACATCATCGAGATCATCATCTATCAATCTAGCAAATGGTAAAAAAAACTCTGGGACGAGCAAAACTGTGCAGTCGAGCCTGAGAGATAGAGTTGGCAATACTATTACACAAGGATTCATTTCTCAAACTTCAGACAAATTGAAACATCGAATCTCCACTATTTCATTTCATGAACCCCGTGCACAAGATGGAGAAATTAACATACTGTGGAGTCAAAGACATCCGCCTTCGAGAGATACCATGATGTCGTACGAACACCAACAAAGGAAACAGAAACATCTCAGAATTCCAACCTCGGAGTTGATGAACAAGAAGAAATCGATGCCTTCAATAAGACACGAGTCATCAGCTCTATCGTTATTGTCCCTGCTGTCAGTTAGTAGCACAAGTGGCAACGGCACTAGCGCGAGTGAGGGTTCTTCCTGCATATACGCTGCACCACCTCCTCCATTAGCACCACTATCATCGCAAAAGAAGTTGAGCCAAGTGAGATCAATTAATAATTTGCAAAGCAATGCTTCTATATTATATGAAGATAAAATCAGCGAGATGAGCGACCTGAGCAATTTGCTCTTGTTGAAGTCAATTGAGGATACAATCAGTGCTGCTGGAGCAGACGATGATCCGGATTATGAGCAGTTTAAGAAGAAGTACTTGAGGAGCAGTATTGATGTGTCGAATGCGGAGGAGTTCAAGCCACAAAGACAAGCACCAGATATACCTGATCTGTTGAATTAGGTGCGACAATACACAGGCGTTCTTTTGATATGGTTATCTTTTTATTTTTATTTTTTAGTAATAGGATTTTTGGGTGACTTTGAATAAGATGAAGGTAATAATTAATGTCTTAATTTGAGAGAGAGAACTTCATAATTGAAATTGAAAAAAAATCGCTTTGATAGTAAATAACAGGAGTCATAAATTGTGGAAAGAATATTAATGTGCGATTAAACATATTGGAATTGAACTGAACTAAGATGAATTGAAATCATTGAAGAGACAAAGGCCACGTCGTCAATGAACTGGATGATTTTATAGGAATTGGCATGACATGCACAATTGATCAGGTCAACTGATCAACTCAATTCATCCAATTTGCTTTTCAAAAACGCTAATCGCTCATCTTGACTTGACAGTATACTTTGCAAATTCGAAATGTACTCCACTGTCTTGTTCAAAATGATTGACTTATTTGCTCGACTTTCCTTAATTACCTCTTTACCATCTTTGTTCAACTGCACATCGAACAACAAACTCGGTGGGATCAATTGTCCCAACTCCTTTATCCTATCCTTGATCAAATCCCGACGCCTACGCTCCACTGCATTGTGAAATTCTCTGCGTCTACGAAGTTTCTCCTCCTTCGACAAGTGTTTGGCTGATGATGAAAGAGATGAAGGTGAAAAGTTTGGTGAGTTCATCATCGGTGGAGACTTCAATGAGTCTGCGTGATGGAACGATGAGCCATAAGATGAATTGTCAAAGTCGGAGAAATCATTAGGCGAGATGATATTATTCAAGTTGGCCCCATTATTATTGTTATTATTATTGTTGTTGTTATTGTTGAACGAGATGTTGTTATAAGTGCCGTAATTGCTGCTCTGATAAGAATTTGGTGGGAGTTGGGTCAGATTCAGATTTTGTAATGGTGATAAAGCTTGTTCCAAATCAAGAAAGTTGGTCTGATCAAACTGTAACGGTGTGGGCGTGTCGTTAGACTCCTCACCTTCTTCTATCATACCAATTCCAGGGGTCAATCCAAAATTGTCCAAGTCATCCAAAAATGGATGGTCGAATTGGTGCTGTTGTTGAGGTAGAACTGACTCCATATTTTGAGGTATCTGTTGCTGCCCTGGTGATATCAGATCATTGTACAGGCTACTCTGGTCTATGTCAAAGTTCAAGAAGTCGTAGTTGTTGCTATTGGTGTTGTTGTTGTTCATATTCTCGTTTATAGTATGTGCTGCTATCTCCTCCAATTTGTAAAAGATTATGATTGTTTATTCCACCAAACATTTTTTTTTTTTATATATTTTTCTTATGTGTTTGCAATAGAGAGAAACCCCCACCTCTTATTTGAGCAGGAATTGAGAACAGTGTTTTGTAAGTCGTAGAATCTTCTAAGAAAAGGAGCAAATGGTGAGAAGTTGAAGTTGCATAAAAAACTTTTCTTCCAGATCAGAATTGTGGAAAATATGGAGTCTGAGACGGCCATACAAGTAATTAAATTGGTGAAAAAGTTGCGGCACTATTGATTAAAGGGGTATATCACTAAAATATTTTTTGAACGATTAGGTGCACGAATATTGAAAAAACTATTGCTGAGTCTAGGCAAAAGTACTCTCAGAGCGGCTGCACATTGTTGGATATTGCTGAAGAGGATCAAAGAAGGCACTTGGGAAAGACATTCTTTGATGAGAAACAATGTTCAAGATATTCATTCAAAGGGAACAAACTAGCGAATTCTGGTAATCATTTGAGGCACTTTGGTGGTGAATCCTTATGATTTCAAACACTGGTAAGTTTGATTAGGCGAATCAATTTGCTATGTCAGATCTATGTCATACGGTTGGCATTGAATTCGCAAGACGAGCTAACTCGGCACAATAGTACCACCAAGAATATAATTAACGACTGCGCTCAAGTTGAAATGAAAGCAATTGAAATGAAACGAGAAAAGAGAGCCGCTTTTCAGTGAGCGAATGCGATTCGTTGACGTAAGAATTGTTGCCAGTTTGGTTCTTGTGTAGACATCATAATGTCACCTTGTAACGAGATCAGTGAAAAAATTACTTTGTGGAAAATTCATTGATCTATTAATAACAACAGTATATATATACACGCCACAAAGATGACTCTGGACAGACCATCACAACCACCAATGAAATCGACTGTCGGGTCTCCGCTGGTAATCACAGCAGTGTCTGATGATGCTTCCCCTGCTTCAATTCTTGTAAAGCCCAATACCGCAGACGACGAGGACACGTACATATCCGACAGGGCTATCATCAAACATGACAATTCCCCAGAACAAAGACAGCTGGCTCCGGAGCAGATGCCCTCGGTCCCGCTCGTGGAGACTGAGATGATGATGCTGGAGTCCAAGACACCGACACCGTCGTTGAAGAAGGCGCGCCTGCAACAAGCTGGTAGTGGCACCCCATCTGCTTTTTCAAATCCATTGCAGCTGAGCCATACCAACAACAACAACAACAACAACAACAACAACTTGGTATCAGCCCCACTGCCATTACCGAATGGGATGAGTGCACTGGAAGTGGTGGGTGGATCTGATGTGAGGAGGTATATCAATGAACATTTGACAGCGGAGTTGTTGCAAGGGATGAGACTGTGTGTAGCTGAAAGACCAGATCGGCCGCTTAGGTGGTTGGGGCTGTGGTTAATGGAGAGGGATGTGGAATTAAATCTGGAGTGGAAAGATGCTATTGGTAGTGGTGTTGAAAACAATGGCGATGATGTGAGTCATCATGGCGGGAACACTGGTGATGTGGAGATGAGAGACGGAGAAGTTCAACAGCAACAACGACAAAAACAGCAGCACAATGACGAGGTGGATGAAAATGAGACTGTGGACGAAGATGACAAGATGACTGATTAATAAACTACAAACTGAAACAGTGGCACGTTTGATGCATTTCGACTACTGTGTTGATCACCTAAGTACGAGACTGTCGGTTTATGTTTGGACATGGGAGGTGAAAGTTGGTGAATCACAATACAACATCAATAAGATTTTAGATCGATGAAGCGGTGAACTTAATTGAATTTGTTCGTTTGTTGATCAGTTCAAATGTCTGTAATAGCTAACGGCGGCGATCTATCATCAATTAGTGTTACCGACACGGAGAAGCCAGCCATTGAATGAAGCCTAACTCATTCTTCCCATATCCTCAACGTAAAAGTTGAAAACAAAGTTTTATTAAATACTCCCTGATTGGCATTTTCTTATTTATCTTGTACTCTTTGACTGAACAGGGTCGTTCGAAAGATAGAGAGACTTCCTCTCACTACGACTTATCACCATACCAAGTGCTCTTTCCACAAAACAATTCCAGAGGCAAGTGTTCGAAGCATATACGGCGCGGTTGGAAAGAGTAAAAGATGCACTTGAAGGACTTTGGGTTCTATAAATAGACGGAGCAGACTACTTGTTGAGTTGTAGAAGTGAAAAATCTTACTAATTTAGGAAGTACCATATAAGTTATCTCGGATCTCTGAGAGCGAAATGATTTGCCAACGACCCCTATTAAATCCTTGAATCCTACTACAAGCATCACCGAGCGTACTTGGTGTGCATGCTATCGCCGCATCCAATTGAGAAAGTCCTGTGCCCCCAAGAAAACACACCAAACATTTTTTCAGTTGTGTGCGTGCGTCGTGTGTAATTTCTTCATTACAACAATCACTTATAAACTCATCGTCATTCGCATTATTAGTATCATCATCATCATCATCATCATCATCATCAATAGTGGTGTTTAAGAGAAACCACATATAGCACAGTATGCCAGAAGAACAACCACAACCGTCTTCATCGCTATTGGCACAGTTTAACAACTGGAGGGCTCAACAAGAAGAACCAACTGCTGTAAATGAGTTCACCTCATCCATCTCAGCCACTTATAACAGTTTATACTCAAAGTTGCCCTTCCATCAACAGGATGTTGAGCAAACCAAATTCGAAGAGCCTGATTGGTTTAAGCTATCTACCTTTGAAAGATTGTCCCTTTTTTTATTGTGCATCGCAGGCGCGGCACTCTGTTTCACCCTATGCGTTTTCTTATTTCCCGTTCTTCTGTTGAAGCCTAAAAAATTCGTGATGCTATGGACACTAGGCTCGTTGCTTTTCATTCTTTCATTCGGATGTTTACAAGGACCATATAATTACTTTCAGCATTTGATATCGAAAGAGAGATTGCCGTTCACTGTTGTGTTCTTCGGTAGCAACTTGATGACCTTCTACAGCGCCATGTTCTTGAAGAGCACGATATTAACATTGATCAGTGGAATTTGTGGTATCTTGGCCATGTTGTACTACACATTGAGCTACTTCCCATTTGGTGCTCAAGGATTTAGGATGTTGACAAGCGTAGGGTTGAGACAGTTTAGTTCTTTGGTTGGATTGTAATACATATTTTTTCACCGATTTGGTTCGATTACTAATTATCGATGTAATTCAATTTAAACTTGAATAGGTGCGCATAACCTTTTTTCTGTAACGGGTTATGGTCACTGGATAAATCCTCACCGTTATTATCAACATCTGATTTATCGATAAAATCAGATATCTCCAGCACTCACTCGGAGTCAGAAAAACGCAAAATAAGCGAAGCAAAGAAAAACAAAAAAAATTGAAATAAAGAGATTAGCCATAGCCATAGACGACATCGAACATTATCAGATCGACCCATACCTAGTCACATATACTCACCCTTTTTCATATCCTCCCTAAAATATCACAATGTTGTCAGGGAAAGAACTCCGTATACTTCTGTTGTTAGTGATAGACACAGTGTTTTTTTTGTTAGAGGTGGTTGTTGGTTATGCCGTCAACTCGTTGGCCTTGGTTGCCGATTCATTTCATATGTTGAACGATATCATATCCTTAGTGATTGCCTTTTGGGCTGTCAGAGTTGCCAAAATGAGACAAGCTGATTCGAAGTATACATACGGTTGGCAAAGAGCTGAGATTTTGGGACTGTTAATCAATGCAGTCTTTTTGATTGCTTTATGTTTCTCTATTTTCATCGAGGCAGTTCAAAGATTTGTACAACCACAGACTATATCTAACCCGGTTTTGATCTTGATCGTTGGATCGTGCGGTTTAGTATCCAACTTTGTGGGTTTGTTTTTATTCCATGAACATGGCCATTCCCATTCCCATGGTCCAAGTCCTCTGGAGATCATTAGTAATGGTGGAACTCCAGATTTGCGTAGTCCTCCTCCAGTAGATGTGGGAAATTTACCAGAGTCTATCAGGATGTCTCAAACAGAATCAAGCAGAAGTGAAACAGGATCCGATATAGAAGATCTTTTGCCCGAAGTTGTTGTGAATAGAATGGCTTCCGAAAATCAAAGATTGTTGTCGGCTCATACCAACTCACAATACAAACATACACACGAAGTGGATGAAGAACTGGGTGGAGAAGGCCATGGTGGCAAACATCAAAAATCTTTGAATATGGAGGGTGTCTTCTTGCATGTAATGGGTGATGCCTTAGGAAACATAGGTGTTATTGCGACCGCTCTCTTCATTTGGAAAACCGATTATAGTTGGAGATTTTACTCTGATCCAATGGTTTCCTTGTTAATCACCGCCATAATTTTCTCATCAGCTGTCCCACTTTGCAAATCCTCTTCTAAAATCTTATTGCAAGCTACTCCTGCAAACTGGCCATATGACCGTGTTAAGAGAGAGATATTGTCCATATCATCTGTTTTATCGATGCACGATTTCCACATTTGGAACTTAACAGAGAAGGTTTTCATTGCCACTCTACACGTTGAAATCGATGGTAACCCGGATGAGTTTTTAGAAGTTGCCAAAGAGATCAAGACCATTTTGCACGAGTACGGTGTTCATAGTGCTACTATACAACCCGAGTTCGTAAGATTTTATCAAAAGAGAGGATCAACCGTGTCAATGAATTTACTTCATGACCATTCACACGAGGGCCATTCACATCATGACCAATCACATCATGACCACTCTCATTCTCATCAAGAAACGAATGGGCTTCCTATTGCCAATGGCGACCAACAACCATTGTTAGATGATTGTCTTGTCGATGCGGTTATTGGTTGCAACACAGAAAATTGTTTGACTTGAACATGAGGTGTTTTTATCAATCATTTTTCCATTATACTTTAATTCTTTTAACGATTTTCGTTCCTCTACGTCCGACTATATTTCAAAGAGACATTACAATGAGGCACCTTAACGATCAATATCTTAATTTTCTCGCTTGTGAATTTGTCATCATATAAATATCAGTATCGTTCATTTTTTTTCTTTTGAAAAAGTTCATAAATAACATCTAAGATTCTATTTTAACTGATTCCTCTGGGTTATTGATCCCAGTTGTACCGTAGGTGATCCCATCCAGCTCATTATTTCTTTCTACAGTGTTACTTGGTGACCCTTGCAGTTCGTCATTTTGCGATAGTCCGTCTTCCTGTTCTTGTTCATTTTGCTGCAGTTCTGTTGCCTCTACGCCCAGCTCTATTCGTCTCCGCTCCAGTTCCAGTTCTTCTTTAGCCAGCTTCATCCGTTCGGATCCAGCCTTGGCCTGCTCAACTTTCAGTTGTTCCTTCATGGCGTTTTTCCAGTTGTGGATAGGCTTATATGCTCTTCTTGGAGCTCCACGAGGTCTCGACAAGCCATGAATATCAAAAAACTTTGGAATGCAACTTCTCATACTCCAAGTTTCATCCAATCTTGGGTTGCAACTACAACGCTTTTCCAACCTAACATCCAACGATCTTGGACAATCACCATTTGGATTGTGGAAATAACCTGTGTGTTCCACGAAATACAAGCTATCTTTTGGTAACAACAATGATACCGCAATGGTATGGATTGGGGCATCTCCCCATCTCTCGTAAAAGATTCCACCAGCTTGATCTAAATAATCAAAAAAGTGATTATATTTCTCGCCTCTGAAGAAATCTAAATCACCAATCTCAAAGTTGGACCAGAAATGACACATATTAAAGTTTTCTCCATCATCATCCGTGAGGAACATCATGTTGTTGTCCTTAGCCAGTACTTCAGGAAATTTGGCAGTGTAATTCTTCACCGTATCCCATAAAGTTGGTACTGTTGTGTGTAATTCCAATGGAGCCAAAGTGAATCCATACACTTTCTTGTTCTCTCTCATAAATTTAAACGGATCATAGTCTATATCACAATGATACTCAATGTCGGGCTCTACTCTCCAATAGTATTTATAATTCAGTAACAGGGGCAACTTGTAGAAGAGCCCACTGTTAAATCGACACATATGTCTATAACTTTCACTACTCCCATATTTGATTTGTTTTTCCCCCATCTCCTTACGGACTTTCTTAGCTCTTTTCTGATCTATCCATTTCGGATAAGACCAATACTCCGATGGCAAATTAACGAATTTGGCTTCTCCAGAGCACAAATTCGTCACCACTTTCTTGAATTCTGGAGTAAATGGTTTATCATTGGCAAAAACCCAATCGTAATGATAATTCTTGTTGAACCTATCCTCCACATTCCTTATCGACTGTAAGAGCCCATAGAGATCAGAGTTTCTCACCAAAGAAAAGAAAGTAGCACTTTCTTTTTGGTAACCCAGAGGTGGAACCCTTGACGTACTGCCACTAAACGGTGATTTCTCATATATTTCCACTCCGTCATCTTGCTCCGTTATCGTTGGATCATTTTTGATCTTGCCTGCTGCTGCTTTCAAATTAGCCTCATGTCTTTTTGCTTGCTCCTCCGATGTGAGTTTACCAACATGAAGTTTGGATTGTTGATTCAACTTATGTACAAATGTCGACACGAACAACGCGAGTAAAAGTAAAAATCCTATCACTGTTAACTTGTGAAGTTTGTGTATCCTAAGGCCCATATTTGAAGTTGGTATTCATATATATATACAGGAGATCAAAGGCAGGATTATAGGGGTATTATAAACTCATCTGAAGAATAAATAGAAAATAAATAGGCTGATGGATTTTTGATTTGATATACCGATTCTTTAACCAACTTTAATGTTTTTTTCCTTTTAGGCTGCGTGTGAGTAAAAATATTTGCTTCTTTGATGCGCGCAGTTGCTGTGTAATTTGTCAGTCAGTTTAAATAGACGTTGTTGTACCTTGCATGCAAAACGTTTTTATTCCACACTCTCCTCAAGTCGCTTCTCCAAGATACATCATATATGTATAGCCCCATCAAAGCAAGCTGCTAATTACTCAGTTACAACAGATTATTCTGAATCAAAAAAAGTTCAATAGTATTGTCAATATTCAAACTCTATAGATCGCTGATTAATAAATATAACGCCTTATAACCCATTCTTTGTTACCACTCCAAATTATCTGCCCATTTGACTTGCTTAGCACTTGCTATAGTATTGTCTTCCTTATCCATCTTCAACCTTTTGATGGGTGCTTCGATTTCGTTCTCTTTCCCAACGCTCATCTTACTCTTCTTGTTGCTTAAGTACTTGTGGAAATCACGTTCAGTATAAAAACCCATATCCACACCTTGGTTATATACGGTCGTGATGTTTTGTAGCCTAACATTCTCTATCAATACTGGTGAGATTGCCTTGATGATGGCGGCCTTGTGTGTTTCCCTTGCATTATTCGTAGGAATTGTTACCAATTCTTTTGTAGATTCTGGTAAAGGAACACCCTCACAATTTTGTGAATTGATTTCAGTACCATATCGCGCAGCTTCTTTTTGGTCACCACTAGCTGCATCCACTATCAAATTCAACAAGTTTTTTCGCACCTTAAGAACTGATTTTGTTGGCTTTATGGATCTCTTTGGAGAACACACTCTGTTAGGTGATCTTAAGTTCCGATGGTATTCCTGAGGCTGTAATCTAGCAGATTTTTTCAATGTCTGTTGGTATAAGGAAGTTGGTCTCTGCCTAGGCAATGCTAGCTTGATCGGGTCCTCATGTATTGCAATTTTTGTCGATGATTCACTGGGCACAAATCTTACGGGTATCTTGCTTGGTTTGGAAAGAAGATCAGGCGAATTAAGAAATTCTTCAAGTTTCGAGTAAGTGGCAGCAAACTCCTCTCCCTTTGATGCACCTGAGGAACAGGAGCTTGATACCGCTACATCAATGTCCATGGTGTCCTCATCATCTTCAGCATCGTCATCATCCTCGTCTTTAATTGCTTTCCTTTCTACGTCAATTGAAGTGGCTAAATTCCCAGGTATTTCAAAGTCTTCAAGTAAGTAGTCGCGATGCTTGTTTGTGTTTGAGTAGTCGTGTATGCCACCGTTTACCGGGGCTAACAAATCATCCAAATCGAGAGAATCATTCAGTTTCTTGAGGTCCAACTCCTCTTCTCCATCACCTCTTACTTGGAAATCCAATTCATCCAACGAAAGATTGTAGATCAAGTCATTCAATCTGTTGGCTTTCAATTTTGGAGACGACTGAGCTTGATTATTTATCTCCTCCTCATTGATTATAGTCTTTTGTTGAGTTATAATTTTCACCGTTGTTTCATTCTCGATATATGAAACGCTGTACTCTTGAAAATTCAACTCGCTGCTATCGTTTGTAGAAACATCGCTTTCATCACTGTCTATTTGAAATTCATCTTCACGTATGTTCTCAAAGTCAATGCCTTGAAACTCGAAATCATCCAAGATTGTCAAATCATCTTCGTCTACTTTCCTCGGTCCTTGTATTTGATAGTAAGGCATCGACAGAGTTGTCTCATTTATGAAATTTTTGAATTGCAATGAGTCCGATTTGTATGGTAGATCCACATTCTTCAATTTTGAGAAGTTTCCCATTATCAATTGCAAAAAGGTAGATTTCCCTATCTGCTTTTCTCTCTTGTGTTTATGGATGTCGAGAAACGACCACTTCGAATTAAATTTCAAGCAAAATTATATTCTATTCGAACAGCACCGTCGAGTAATAGCAAGATGAAAAGATGGCTTAGTGGGAGCGTATCGATGGCAATTCAAACCATCAAGTAATTGAGAGATGGATTTGACTATCTCTCACAATTTTTTTTTTGTTTACAATCTTTTGGATTTATTTGTACTTCTTTTTTTTTTGATTTATTTGTTTTGATTTTTCCTAATTGAGTATCATTATATTGACTTTGTGGCTGTTTAAGTTTTGAAGTGACTGTGCTAAGCTCTCTATCTGTTATCAGTTTATGAAATCATTTTACACTTGAGACTATCAGTATTTGATTCTTGTGTATTGTGATCAAGTCATAGTTGGATCAGTAAAACATTGCCTGTAATGTCATTGAGAAGAATGTTTGCTCATACTCACGATGCCTCGTACGAATGACCCTGAATCATTGTCAATGTCAAATCATGTATGAGGTACTAACAAACTCTTAGCGTGTCAAACGGCGAAATTCCCGTTAGTGCTGAAACGACAGCGCCAAGTCACGACCCATTGAATACACAAGTGGGTGCTTCTAATCCAATAGCAGAAGTCACTCAAGACATCATCCTGGATGTTGAAGCAAAGGTCGTCCTGGAGGATGATGAAGGTTTAGCTAAAAGCACACAGCATGTGTTAAAGTATCCGATTGCCAAAAAAGCTATCGAGGGTATACAATCTTTGAATTATCCGAGATTGGTTTCTCCTTATATGGTTGAGATGAGAAAGAGCCCACAAATGAAGCCAATTTTTGAGACGGTAGATAACTTCAACGATGAGGCGTTAACCGTTGTTGACCGTTATGTTCCACAATTGCAAACGCTTGAGCTTCAAGGTATTGTTGAACCGATCTCAGCACCTTTCAAATCGGCTAGAGAAACTACTACGAAGTGGACCCATGATACTGAAGACATGATCAACACTAGAGTGGTAACGCCTGTTCGGAAAGTTGTAGCAGATTTCAGGGAACACGGTGGGTTAGTCGACGCTGATGGGAAGGCTATTCTCCGTGGACAAGCTGACCCGATCGTTAAACCAATCAACGATCGCATGGAGAAATTCATAGATGAATATCTTGCTGATGGTGACAGTGTTCCATCCGATGGTTTTTCTAACGAGTTATCTCGTTCCACTCGTATCATTGCCAATGGAGTTCAACGAGCAAGGCCTGTTATCAGGTCTGCTCCAGAAACAGTTAGAGCACGATACCAAACTGCTTTCGAACACTACAAAGCTGTAAACGGCATTAGTTATGTTGGTAATATGAGGTCAACAATGCAAGCAGGATGTCTCTTGACATTAGAAGGCATTCAGGAAGTCTTAGGAACTTTGGGTTGGAATTCCACAGAGGCTCCAACAGTCCCAGCTGATGTTCCAACAGGTAATTGATTGGTGATATCCCTCTGTTGTCTCCGTTGGATGAGCTTTGGTTATAAGTGAAGCATTTTGATATATAGCTGCTACTTTTGTTACTTTAGGGTTGGGGAACCAAGAATTAATAAAGGTAATCTTATATCAAACACAAGCATTTACTTGAGCGCGACAAAGGACTGTTACTTCTATTCCTAATCAATAACCAATTGTCTTATTAAAGCTAATATACATATAATATTAAAATCTTGTTTTCATTTTCAAAACTTCTTCTACAAAGTTCTCGAACTGGATAACCGCTACTCCATTACCTTGAGGATCAAATTTTTTAAACACCCTTGTGACGCCGATCAAGTAGACACAACATTCTATGAACAGGTCGAATCTCAATTCAATTTTCAGCCCGTTAAAACTCTGAAAAACGTATAAGGCGCTATCGGTGGATAGTCTATAACCTAAAACTTGTAACGCTTCTTGAAATTCACTGAATGACAAGCTATCTGAATTGTTCTTATCAGCCGCTATAAAACAATTTTTCCAACGGTCTAAACAATCGAATAACCTTGAAAATTCGTTATAATTTAAAGATTCAGTCTCATCGGAGTCAAATAATTTGAAAAGAGATGCACTCGATTTCAATGCAAATTTTGATCCGTCTCTATTCAGGAGCCCATTAGCGAGCTCATTGAATGTCACAGTTCCCGAGCGGTCGCGGTCCATCGCCTCAAAAACTTCCTTCTTCGTGTGAGGTACGAACAGTTGTTGTTGCTGCTGCTGCTGTTGTTGTTGTTGTTGAGGTTGTATCACTGGAGATCTGTATTGAATGGATTGATTTGAGTGAGCTGAATGGAGTGATGGTTGCGAAATGCGACGTGTAGCACTTTGTCCTTGGATTACAGCAAATTGTTGCTGTGGAGGTATCTGTTGTTGCTGAGGTTGTTGATGTTGTTGTGTACGCTGATATTGTGATCTACTCTGCTGCTGAGACATTTGTTGCTGTTGCTGTAATTGCTGTGAAAATGTAGGCTGCTGTGGTGATCCATAGTACGACGGCTGCTGGTGCTGTTGTTGTTGTTGTTGCTGCTGTTGTGAATGTAAACTTGGTGCCGAACTCACTCTATGGCGATGAGGAGTACTGGGGGACCCAGAACCTGTGGGTGTACTTGAATTAGATGGTGGTGGCTTTCGAGACTTGGGCCGAGATTGTGCATTTCTAGATTCTCCAAACACTTCCAGAGGGGTAGGGAAACCCTGAAGCATATATTCAGTTTGGTTAGTATAGTGAACTAACGATCGAACTTCTATAGTCGATGAGAAAAAAATAGCAGAAAGAATCACTGCTTACCATTAACTGATCACCCATGTTAGCTGATGATCTTCAAGGACTAAATTTGACCTTTCAAACCCGAGTGGATATAAAGAACTGTTATAATTGTTACTAACGTTAGAAAACGAGTTTTTTTTTTTCGTGAGACTGTGCAAAGCTGGGATCAAATTATGAAATGAAATAGGAACATTTAATCAATTTAAGGCGGTTAAAACTAGAGATAGCTAGAACATCGCTACCTTCACCAAAATGTATACTACATTGTCTAGTAGCTATTTTATATATATATTGTTTATTTGTGTTTTTGATAATGTTACGAATAAAACAAACCATTAAATTATAAACCTATGAAAGAAAACATACTTGTTTTAATTCCTAATTTAATCACGTGGAGCTGCTCTTCTTCTGTAACCACCTTCTTCTCTTCTTGGACCTCTAGCTGGTCTTGCTGCTTGTCTGGTTGGAACTTGATCTGGCAACAAGGTTTTTGGAACAACACCTTCTGGGATATTCAAAGATTCTCTCAAATAAGTCAAACCTTCGTCAGTCAAGGTGTAGTAATAGTATTGCCATGAAAATTGGGTCTTAACAAAACCTTTTGAGGTCAATGATTGCAAAGCTTTGATGACATACAAGTTCTTGGTGTCAATCTCTTCGTGCTTTGGTTGGTTGAAGTCTTTCTTAGCGACAACGACACCCTCTAAAAATGTTAGTTAGTATAAAAATCTTGGAAACGTGATGTGAATATAGATCAAAGCATTCATCACTGCTTACTGCGACAGTTTCTGTTGGACGATATGCGAAATAGTTGGCAATGTAGTGTTATATATCCCTTGACAATGAGTTTCTGGTTATACCAAGTGAATCCGTTGTCGAGCACATTTCAAAACCATTGACAATACTTTTTAATGAGACATGCTGGAAATGTATGACTTCGTTTATGCTCTAAATCTCATATTATGATTGACATTCCTTGTATTGTTTTTAATACTGAAAAAATTCACGTTGTAAGACCTTCTATGATTGCCAACTTTCACGATGAACTCCAAAATGAACGAGTGCCCAATCTATATGCCTAACTGGAGAGAACATACCTTGGAAGAGGTGTTGGTGAATCTTCTTTCTGTCTTCTTTTGGAATTAACATGTTGCAATACTGTACTGATCCTGAACAAACTGTATGTTGAAAATTCTTGAAGTCTCTTAAAATTCTTTTTTTTTTCTTTCTCGTTGTGCTCAACTTTTACTCAGTGCGTAAGAAATCCAAATGACAAACAAAACCAGTAGTGTATATCTTATCATTTTCTTGTTTTGGGACACTCTTACTTTGTCTTGCTTAACAAGACCTGCGCAGTTATTTGAGTCTGGGCTACAAGCTAGGAAAAAAACATCAAGTAAAAGAAAAAAAGTGTGACTGTGTAATTCCTCATTGAGAAATAAGATAAGTGGTGTAGAGATGGTTATTTTTTTATCTCTGACCTTTTGTGAGTGACCCCCTTCTCAAGGGCATAAGATAATCCCGCGGGCAAAGAGCCTTTGGGGTAAAATAGGGCATGCTCTGTAAAGTGCGATAACAGACGGAGACAGAACAAATTGAATACGTAATGGTATGTTAAAGAGAGTGACACATTTGTATTCAGTTTAAAAGTAAACTCTTACACAGGTTGGATTCATGGATCATTGAAAGATTTTGATGCCCATCCAATTGCCGATATATCTGGAAGATGAAAACTCCTCCACGGTACATTACAACCCATTTATCGGAGTGAATTATAACAAATTTAAAGTGCAAGGTATGTGATGGATGTCAATAGAGCAATATGCTAGCTAATATTTAGTATACTAACATCTACAAGATTCAAACATGATTTTCCAAAAGTTGAAACGTCGACTGTTACACTATGCGTCGAGGCCCATCATGAGGGTACCGCTGCTTAACTGGCTGATAATAGTGTCGTTGTCATTTCTGTTACTAAAATTGACATTCCATTACCATCGTTTATACACCAAGAGCTCAATCATTGCTACATGCCTGACAAATATAGTTCTTTTTGCTATATCAGATACCTTGGCCCAATCTGTGGCTTCTTACAAAGACTCAACTTCAGGATTCGGGTATATTGACCTGGAAGCACAAGATGAAGATGAAGATATTGACTCGGGTTCTAATACGAGGCCTCGGTCCAATTCAACTTCAAGTGTTTTTGTCGATTATGGAGATGACACTATCGGGTTGGAAAACCTTGGAGAAGGAGCCGATATTGGAAGAGCTTTCCAACCATCCAAACGTGTTATGATTTTTGATTTTTATAGATTTTTTGGTTTCATCGTGTGGGGATTCTTCATGGCATTTATTCAAGTTGCATGGTATTTATTCTTGCACTCGATGTATTTGGATCTTCCACGTATTGCATCAGCTTGTGCAAGAGTTATTACTGATCAATTGTGTTTCTCTCCCATTTCATTATACGCATTTTTCACCTATTCAACATTGGTGTTGGAGTCGGGCACAAGACGTGACTTATACGAGAAGATTAGAAGTATCTACTTGAGCACCTTGGCTGCCAATTATATTGTTTGGGTACCTGTTCAATTTATAAACTTTTTGGTGATGCCTAGAAATTTGCAAGTTCCTTTCAGTTCCAGTGTTGGTGTCTTGTGGAACTGTTACCTTTCTATGAAGAACGCGGCAAATGCTGCTTAACGCATAGGTCCTAGTATGCGAAATCATGAGGCTGGCTGTACATTAATAATCAATTTACTTAATCAATGCATTATTTCATATTCTATTTGGATCGTAGCTATTTTTATCTCCGACTTCGCCGCATCAGTCTCATATGAATGTAAAGGGAAAACGTTTTTTTTTGGCAGGTGCCACCAAAATACACATCATTTATTTAAGGAATACAAATGACCAAATCAAGCAGCGCTTGCTAAGTTAGTTTTCGTTTCACTTGTACTTTTATCATTTTAAGATAAATGACTGCTGAAATGTCTGGAAGCGCTTTCATCGAAAGTTGGGCTGAAACAGATTTGAACGAACAAGTTCAATTTGTGGAGGATAATTCATCGCCTTTTTACAACAGCGTGATTGATCCTTACAATTCTTTGATAAACCCTGCATCTAAGAATGGTTATACTGAATCTTTACCAAGTGATGATTTGAGAGATATACCGATTGAAAGCCTTACAGTAGCTCTGGATCACAAAGAATCGATTGGTTTAAAACAGTTACCTAAACAAGAGTGAGTGTCCTTGAATTGATAATGACGACTAGCGTTAAAGGGTATTAACCAATGTCAACCAGTTACAAGAGAATAGCTGAAGAAGGTGCTCAATTCACCATTTTAGTTGCTGGTGAGCGCGGCTTAGGTACATATGACCCTCTCTTATCATTACAATGGGAACTATCATAAGTACTAACCGACCTCAGGCAAAACTACTTTTATCAACACTTTGTTTGAACCATGTGAGAAACCAGTTCAGTCTCAAGAATCATTCCAGATGAATGGAGAAACTGTTGAATTTACCATACATCAAGCAGTATTGAAGGATGATACTTTTAAGCTAACATTGAGAGCTATTGACACCCCGGGGTTTTTTGATACGAATAACAACCCCTTTTGCTGGGTTCCAATTGTCAGCTACATCGAAGCACTGATGAGACTAAGGTATTTTCAGGAAGAGCAACCCGATCGTAACATGTTAACAGATCCGCGAGTTCATGCTTGTATTTACTTCATCTCGCCAACTGCCAATGGTCTCAATGAAAGTGATATACTAAGTATGAAAAATCTATCTGACAAGGTGAACTTGATACCAGTAATTTCCAAGGCTGATAGTTTCACCAAAGATCAAATCACTAATTTCAAGAAGCTGGCTTGGTTTTCCATCAACCAAAATCATATCAATTTATGTAGTATGCTCAACAAAGAAGTGATGCTGAAGATGCAATGGGAAAATTTTCCTTTTAGTATCATTTGTGCCGATTCATACGTTGAAAAACCCAACGGCGAATTAGTTAAAGGCCGCGCTTACAACTGGGGTGTTGCTGAAGTGGAAAACGAATTGCATTGCGACTTCAATCAGTTGAAAGATATGTTGATGTCATCACATATGATTGATTTGATTGAGGGAACTGAGCAGCTGTATGAAAGGTACAGGTCTCAATTAATGCAGTTTCAACTTCTTCAACATATGAGAATTACAAATCATTACGATGCTTCCGATGAAAGCTCAGATCAGTTACGCATACAACAAGAGGATGAAATTTTCGTTCAAAATCTTTTAAAGACCGGTGACCCCTTTAAACATTTGAAATTTACGTCATCTGTTTCTTGGAGAGAAGTTGAGCGTCACTTTTGCGAGCAAAACCCTATTTTTTTGGAAAATCAGCTGCAAATCAAAAGGAACTTTGCTATTATCGTATCAATGCAGGAGAAGAAATTCAAAGAGTGGAAAAGCGCCTTAGTTACGAAACAAAAGCTGTTCAATAAAGAAGTTCACGATTTACACAAGCGGATCATCAGCTTACAAGAGTCCATCAAGGATCTTGAATACGTTGAACCAGAAACCGGGGGAACATCCACAGAACAAGTTTTGGTTTCTTGATAATTTGAAGAAAAAGCCCTAAATTTCTTTGGTTAACTTTGTAAATTTTTTCGTTTTGATATTTTCTTATTTTTGGTATAAATATTAATGAGAGGAAAAAATTTTAATTATATATTTGTCTTTCTTTACATGATGATAGAACGCAACTAAACAATGTGAAGTGAACATTTTGACCTGATTTTATCAATGGAAAGTGTTTTGTTGATGGAAACAGAAAGAAATGGAATCTTGTTTGACTACTCCAGAGTTATCTTCTACTTCCAAAAAATATATGACATAGTGATGAATTTTTGTTTACTCTTATGTTTTTTCTGGCATCTCTAATGTTAGGGCTTTTCAGCTCGATGAATACAAACCTTGACTAACTTATCTGATATATGTTCATAATTTGTGAAGTAAAAGAAAACTGTGAGAGGATCGATTCAATTTTGAGTATTTAAAATGTTTCATCAAATGATTTTCAAGTTAGGAAACTTATATCACTTAGTGAAGCTCACAAAAAGAAAAAGAAAATTAAAACTAGTCATATACAAATCATTTTACAGAGTCATAATACATTGATTGATATTTGCTACTTACAACTTTGATGTAAAGTAAATGAAAAATTGATGTTTTCAAAGAGACACGTTGAGCGTGTATTTTTTTATTTTCGACACAGCGAATGAATAGGCAAAGATAGTCCAGTCTCTTGACGCCTAATCACATGAAGTATACTTGTGATGGCTTGATCCTGTGAGCGAAGTTTAAGCTTGCTCAGTTATTGTTAGTTAAGTAGCAAAATGACGATGCTACTCATTGACTGACTTCATTGTTGTTCTTTTTGCCTTAAAATAAGTATTGTAGTAAATCTAACAATTTGAGAACTCGAGTTATGTGTGTGTATGGGTAGCATGAATTAGAGCATGTGAACTTTTTTTGTGTTATCAATTCGTTCTTTTTCAAAAAAGTTCTGTATTGCAAAAAGAGTTTGCTAGACGACGAATGCGATTATGGTGTCCATAGTTCGCCTGTACCACGATTAGCATAATTCATAGTCTCAAACTTTTCCTTCTTCAGCTTAGGGGTCTTGTTTCCTCTGCTACCTTTGTGATTATTAAGGAATTTCTGTTGCGAATTATGGAGATAGTTGTCATTATCTTTGACGTAATCGATATCGTAATTGGAATCGTTTTGATTCTGTGGAAACTTACTGCCATTAGGACCATAATTAAGTAAATTATCCAACTCACTCAAATTCAAGACGTGCAATTGGAAGCTCTCAAGCCAGATCTTGGTGATGGCATCTTCAGTGATGATTTTCCAATCGATCTTTTGATTCAAGTTGTCATTTTCAATAAACTGCTTCTGAATGCAAGCTCTTACCAAATATCTCAATCGCAGAGGGATCTCTGCTCTAGCGTTGATATTGATATCATCCTTCGTGTTATTGGCTTTTTTCAAACCGGCAACGGACATCGTATCAAATTCAGTCTTATTATTAGGAAAATCTTTGACTAATGGCGCTTTCACCTTGTACTTCATGCATTTTTCATATCTTGGACCTGCCTCTTGAGGTGATTGAAGCAAAATAGAGGACTTTATGTTTGGTTGAGTAGTAGTTGAGGTGGCAGTTGCAGAATATTTGTAAAAATCCTCATCTAATGATGTCAATCTATCAATCAACCGAATACTCTCTCTTGCATTGGTTGCCAATAAAGAGATCCCCTTCTTCATAAAATCAAGCTCACGCAATGTATAATCCGGAATGAAAATGACCAAATTATAATGCTCGATCCATCGACGAATACTCCCGATACCCCTGACTAGAGCTGAAGGGTCAAGTACGATATATATCGGTGAAGTCTATTGCAATGAAAAAAAGATTAGTAAAAAACAAGTCCAATAAAACGAAAAAACTGTACAGTTGACTGGCCATAATTATTATAGCAAAGATCGACGAATTGTCATCTGACTAGAATTTGTTATGTTGTTACATACATTATCATCAGACATTATCCATATCATGAATGTAGTGGATTAGTTTCGTCTCTATCAGGAATTTTTTTTTTATTTTTTCTTTTGAGACTTGACTTTTACGTGTACTGTTGTTTGTTTGACAATCGAGGACATCGCTTTAATCGAAACAAAGAATTCTTTTGGGAAGACTTCAAGAAATGATTCTCCCCAAATCGGGTTCTTGTTCTATGATAATGCAGTTTTATTTCATTGCCCAGATTGATGTTTGTGGCAGGGCTCCAATAAAGAAAGAAAAAAAGTATCTATTATAAGGTGTCTATCTATATTCATTATTTCAGTTTCTCGATTGGTATATATATATAAGCAAGGGTCATTCATTTCAAACTTCTGCAGGTATGAGTATGGTCTCATAAATGTCCGGTTTGTAAGGCCATTCCATGAAGCTTTGAGTTATTTCAATAATCTCCTCTTTTGTCAAATTGAAAGGTACTTTTTCCAATAGCTCGGGTCTAAGTTTATCTGCAAACCAGACACCAGCTCCAGGGCCAACATTATGAAGAGCTTGTTTAAGCGGTGTATTTCCCATGATGAACAATTGTTTTGTCACATAATCCCATTCATCAATGTACTCTATTGGTACCCGCTTCGGCTTTATATCCAACAAACATATATCTTCATGTCTGCTTCTTCCTTTCAGAATTGGATCAAGCACAAGTGGATTATCTCTTTCCATGATCTCGTCACTTATCAAAGTTGGTGTCGTCGTTGCAACAACTTGTACATCACTAGTCAACTCAGTGAGAAGAGCGTACTTATGACGATGCTTCTCACCTGGTCTAGCAGCTATTTTCAGCGCTGTCTTGTTGTAGCACCATATCAACATCCTCACATTACCAAATTGGAAAACCCAATTATTATTGGTGATACATTGTAGCCACTGCCATAACAAAACCTCTCCTCTTGGGTAAGCAAGATGTGCTGATAGCAACATCTCCGGGTGAAGATGATCTCTGTCGTAGGGTTTTGACGAGATATACTTGCCAGGTCCCACAAAATCGGAGAACGTTTCCCACAAAAATGGATCATTATTCACCAAATTCCAGCTTTTGTTACCTGGGTCGTTCAGTATCATCTCTTTTAGCCTTTCATTGAAGGCAGGGTAAGGTTCCATGAGAAGATGTTTCGCAGGATTCACCAGCTTGTTCAAATGATATGACCACGGCCCGTAAGTTGGATAGAGATCAACGATTTGAGTCTTCCCATGCACATTGAGATCTTTGGACAAATTCAATTTTTTCAAGATCTGGTCATAGTCAAGAATTGAAGTGTTGTGGCCATAAGAAGATTTAATAGTTTTCAAGCTGTCTATGAAATATTGTATAGGCAACCTATTTGACATCCTCCCTTCCTAAGTTCGTATGTGATGATGGGTTTTTGCACATCATCTCTAAATTTTATTTTTTTTTTTAGCATGCAAAATAAATTTCGACATCATTTAACGGAACGGTGTATAATATAGCCAACAAAGCTACAATTCAGGGTAATATTAATAGCAATGGTCAAGTTGAAGATAAAAGACAAGAGTATACTCGTAAAAGATGAGGTAGTGAAGAAGCCACGTATCAAAATAAAGAAGCCTGCTACTGATGAGGCTATTGACTCCAACAAGGTAGTGAAATCTGCCTTATCGTCAACAAAGATCAAATTTGTCAAGAAAGCACCCAAAATCAAATTAAAAGCTAAAAGAATACCCGGGGACGGCTATGATAGTGAGGACCCTGAGAAGGAGGATGACCCTTTGATTGAGGAAGGAGTGGTTTTGAGGGTGCTTCCAGATGAATCGTTGGACAATTTAAAGTACATGGTTGAAACTGGGGATTTATCCGATTTGAGTATCAAATGGAAAGATTCTAAAAGAGCTATAATATCAATCAAGGGTCAAAAATATGGTGCCAAATTGGTTGATCTACCTACTATCACTGAGGTGATGAAAACAATTGATCGTAAAAATATCTTCAAGACTGTAGACGTGTGCCAAATGTTATTAGTGGTGAAAAAATTACAAGATGAAAAGGATATTAACGATATCAAGATATATGAACACGAGTCATATCCGGATGGATTGACAAAGCCCTTGAAAGGTATCAAGAGTCGATTTCATAAGAGATTGAACAATTTAGTGATCAATAAAGTGGAGTCACGCGTGGAACAGTTGTTGAAGCTGGACGCGGAGCTGGAGAATAGTAAATATGAATTGGTTGATTTTGATCAAACACCTTCGACAACCACAGTGAACACACCTAGAGCAATTAATGATGCTGACGTTCCAAGCTTCAACACAGGTAATAACAATGAGGTGGTGAGAGAGATGATCGTCAATGATGGTGAAGATGATGAGATGGGTATTGACTTGGATGAATTGGGCGATCAAATCACCGATGATTTGGAGCAAGAGATACAACAAGTCTTGGTGGGAAGTGGTGGTGATGACGACGACGATGATGAGGAGGAGGAGGAAGATGACGATGATGACGACGAAGAAGACGAAGAAGATGATGATAACGAAGGTGGAGTCAGGACAAAGACTTTTGTTGAAGATGATGAGCAACAAGATGATCACCAACACACTGAAATGATCAAGGAAGAGATTCTGGAATTAGAAAGTACTATCAAACAGAAGGAGAACGATGTTGCCAAGGCTACTAATCCAATTTTAAGAAGCAGATTCATGGATATTATCAACAGATTGAAGCAGGAATTGGCGATTAAAACACAACAGTTAAAAAATGAGGGTGGTGCCAATAGTGAAATTGATACTAGCAGGACTGGTGCACAAGATGAAGAAGACGACGAGGATGATGATGAAGAAGAAGAAGAGGATGAAGAAGATGATGATGAAGATGAAGATGAAGATGACAACGAAGACAACGAAGAAGATGACAATGAATTATTTGGACTGGAAAATGATGAATCCAGTGAGAAGATCAACGGGGATGAAAAAGGCAATAGTAACAACCATGATAATACCAATAACAACGAAGATGATGACGATGATATGGAGGGTTTGTTTTAATAGTCAAATGTAGTATTTTAGCAGTTGAAAGAGGTGCACAAATCTTCATCTTGAACAATAGTTAAAAAAATAAAAAAAAAGGATGCATATCAATTTTTTTAGGTTATACAAGTGATTTATATCAAATACAACTCAGCGAAAGAAAAGGCAAAAAATCCAAGAAAGAGCCGCAGAATGTGTGCCCAGTAATAGGTATGATGCTTGGAAAAATTGTTTCGTAGGTTTTGTTCAACTTGAGAGTCACATTTTGAAATTTTAGCAATGAAAACATTGTTTTCATAATAGTGGTAGGTCTTTGGAAAAATCTATTATAATGTATTTATAAAAAGTTCAATTTTTTAGGTGAAACCTTCTAAACTGAGACATATAATTGTAGCTTGCTTGTGGTTTGTGTGTGGATTTGGAATCTCTAAAGAAGCACTCTCATTTCAAACCCGATTGCTCGAATTTTAAATTCAAGAAGCAGAGTATTATAAGTCAACTGACTGTTAACACGCATATGAATTGATGAGCAAGATTATCTATCTGTCAACATATGTATAAATGATGCGCGCGCGCCAGAAACCACACTAATTTTTTTTTTTTTTTTTAACGCTGTTGTCACACTAAATGAGGCGGTGCTGATTTCAAGATTACAACTGCGCTATGGATACGTTTTGTCTCAGGCATGCAGCTCTTCTACTTTGGAATGAATTTGATAATCAGCGGTGTATGTATGATTGAGATTAAGAGGGAGGGGGAGTTGGAAAAGAACTTTCGAGTTGAGTTGCAGTGGAAAGTGTTCATATGAAAGAGGGGGGCATGGTGTTGAGATATGATACCCAAACATCGGGGGAAGAAGAATGTTTTATTCTGACAGTCAGACTTGTTCGTAGCTGTGATGTTACTTGGGTCAAAGTTGTATGGGGATAGAGATTTGTAGGTTAGGATTCTATCATCATTTTAGATATATATATAACTTGAATGAGAAAGGACCCCGAAAAAAAAACAGAAATTTTTATTTTTTTGCTTTCTTTAAAGTGAAAGAGGCAAATAAAGGTGATGATTACTACTGATAAGAAGATTACTATTTGGTTTGTATAACATTTATTATACAAGCAGACATTGAGATATCAAACAGCAGAGAGTACATACAAGATGTCAATTAATAAAGTGATGATACTGAACCCATTCATATTGTTACCGGATGAAGTGATCAAATATGAGACACCGACACTGCGGACATCATTTATGTTGTTTGAGACGCTGCCACAGCAAACTCAAAATCCGGATATAACAGCGACACCAACAAGAAGTAAAAGAAGGGAAATCAAAGCTATAGGTAAATTATACTTGACGAACAAGAGAATAGTGGTGATATCTACTGAGGGAGATTATCAATCTTTGAATGTTTTGATGCCACAAATAAAATCATATAAGTTAGCTGGTAGTGATAGTGGTTGGATCAAGTCTTTAATTGTTGGGCCTAACAGATTTGAGATTTTGTTAATTACCAATGGTGATCCCGATATTGGATTGAATAAGATGAGTGCGTATAGTTTGGTGATACAATTCAATGATGGTGGCATATATGATTTTGTCAAGCAGTTTGAGACGGTATATACAGGGTTTGTCAATGATCAAAGAGTTGAAGATCAATTGCCTGCATACTCTGAATAATTTAATTAAACCCTAATTAGGATGAATATATTTTTACAAGGTTCGTAGTCAAGTAGTAGTATAGATGATGTGAATCATCAATCGGTCAGGTTTTTCGCTTTGTTTTATTTCCTTATTACCAAAACCTCGTTAATTATTAAATCTGAATAGAAAGAAAAAAAAAGGGTGATTGAATGTTGTGGGAAGGGCAAGTGGGGTATATATATATAACTATTACTTCAATTGATCCAATTGAACAAGTTATTTATTTATTAGTAACAAAAGAACTGTAAATGAAATGACGTGTTAAGATTGAGGGGGAAAAAAAGAAGAAAGCGAATTGTGTGTGATTTTTATTGTGTTGATCTGGTATATGGAAAGTATGATTTATAGAAGACGGGGCCGGGGGATGTACCCGGTCTTTTAAAATAGTATTGTCTGTCGGATAAAAGTATCTTTATACATTTCTACACTCATTTTACAGCAACCAAGAGATCCTAAGCAAGATTTTCATAACAAATCAAGGACAAGAAAGATGGATCAATCAGTATATAAAGGAAATTTATCTTGAATCATTTGATCCCACTATACACACGAACCCAAAAAATGTGAAACAAATATGATTATTTAAACCTTAGTAAAGAGAAAACTTGTAAGATTGGACAATAATTAAATCCTTTGTTATAACTTATAGTTGGTGATCACTCTTCAAGAAGAAAGAGATTTGATTTGGTGGACAAAAAGGATGAACAATACAAGAAAAAAAAAAAAGAAACGATTGGATATAAAAAACAAATTGACGCAGATGCAGATGTGTGTATATATATGTATGTGTGATATTAAATATCATTAAGAACCTCCTCACCTATTAATGGAAAATGATCTATCCATCTATCTATTACTCTTTTGTTCAATTAAATATCTTCTTCTCTTGATTGTAAGTTTGATCCCAGTCTATACTCTTTTCTCTAAGATGCAAAAAAAAAAAAAAAAACTTTATGTATACAAAAAAAGAGATTATTGTTATTGATTATCATCATCTCTTTAACTTAAAGAGAATCGGGATAAGAAAGAATTCTCAAAAAATCATTTTATTGATATTATTCAATAAAAGGTTGATGATACAACAACAATACACACCGAGACAAAAGAAGAATAGAATTCATTTCTTTTTCTCCTCCTCTTTACTCTTTACTCTTTACTCTTTACTCTTTACTCTTACTATCTTTCTTTCAATTCTCCAATTCTCATCTTCTTCTTCTACATTCACACTTCTTCTTCTTCTTCTTCTTCTTATTATTACGCTGCCCGTTTCTTTTTTTTGTTGTTGTTGTTTTGTTTTAACTTCCCGTGTTCCTTCTATTCTTGCCTACTTTGTTTATTTATATCTTATAGCAATACGATGATATATACACACACACACACCTGTTGTCAAATTAACAACATTTATTATTATTAATTATTATTATTGATCGGATTGATTTTACTTTCTAATTAATTACAGGCAAATTTCTATTGCTATTGTGGATATAAAGTGGGTTTTTTTTCAATTGTATTGTTCTTTCCTCCTATTCCTCCTGTTTCTTTCTTGTTGATCTATTCTTCTCTATCTATCTATCTCGGATACTGCTGACACAACCGTTTTATTTTTTCTTTGCAACTAAGTAGAAGTTGTTGTTCGTCTGTGCCTTTTTTGTTTCATGTCCTCTTCCCTGGCAACAATTTATTGATTGATTAATCTGTCCCCTTTGTCATTTATCCTTTTCATTTGATCTGTTTATTATCCTCCATATATATATCTACCTCTACATAGATATATATCTACTTAGTCTCATTTTTGTATCTTACCACCATTCCTCTTGTCAAATATGGCTATATAAACATATGGTAGTCGTTGCACTACCCGGGTGCTGTGCGTGCACTCGTGAACAGAAAGAGCAAATTGGGATAGAAAAGGCTGGCTGAGTTGCGTGCGCTGCTTTTTGTTTGTGCCTTTTTTTCTTTCTTTTCAGTTCGTTCTACTCTCCTTCCCCCGAAAAAAAAAAAAAAAAAAATTTTAAAATTTCTTCCCACCAAAAAATTAAAATCCGTGTAATCCATTTTGCTCTAGTTCCTTTGTTTTGGTTTTGCTTTTGGTGTATGCTTGTCAAATTTCTCGGTACAAAACAACTGACTAGAGTGCTGACCCACTTGACAGCTGCGTTAATCATCTCAATCGGTTACATCCCTAGATCCTTATCTTATCTTGGATTTACAACATCCGTTTTGTCATATTTCTTATAATGGACCTCAATAATAATAATAATCCCTCACAAGGCAAGAATTCCTTCTCAGCTGAGGAAGTCTCCACTGTATATCAGGTATGTCACCCATTACATCTCATCATTTTATTACTCTCATATATTTATCCCTATCCTTTATCAACAATTCAATTACTAACCTTTTCATTATAGCGATGGCAACAAATGGAAAAACAATATGGACAAAATGCTCACTCAATGCCTGAATATGTTCAATTGACTCAGTACTTACGTGCCGCTGCCAGATTCAAACAACAACAACAACAACAACAGATGCCCAGCCCTGTGTCAACTAATAACAACAATCCTAATCTAATGCAACAACAACAACAACAACAACAACAACAACAACAACAACAGCAACAGCAGCAACAACAACAACAACAACAACAGGTACAGAGTAATGGTAATGGAAACGCCAGTGCAATCAATAATAATAACAATAATAATACCAATGCAAGACCACAACAACCCTCAAGTGTGTTTTCTGACATTGAGTCAATGCTTTTAAAAGCTCAAATAACCGCATTCAAATGTCTCATCAATAATCAACAGATTCCCGTAGAGATTATCCAAATGTTGGCAACTAATTCCAATATAAGGCTTCATCAACAACAGCAACAGCAACAGCCGCCTCCACAGCAGCAGCACCAACAACAACCGCCTATCCAGCAACTGCCTCCGCTGCCTCCAAAGAGAACTTATCAGAAGAGAAAGAATAGCCTGCCCAAACAAACAAAGCAACTTCCAAACTCCAATCCCATCAGCCGCCCTCCTCCTATTCCACAACAACAACAACAACAACAACAACAACAACAACAACAAATGCCACAATTGCAACCAATGCTGGCTCTCCATACTGTCCCAATTCCTCCACTGGTACCAAGACCACCTCCACAAAGACAACCACAGCCGCCAATTAAGCTTAATCATGTTAGCCAACATTTCAACACAATAAAGTCAGTGATACACGTTGAAGACCCTACCATTCAAGTGGAGTCATTCAGTGTACCAACACCTCCTAAAAATGTATCTTTTGACTTGGTCAACAGCGCTAACTCGAGAATCATACTCCCAGGATTGTTTCCTCAACCTTTTGATATAGATTCAGCTGTCAAAATTGAAAAATTGATCAAAAATTTGGAATTGGATTACACTTTGGAGAATTTACTGCAAACAAAGGATTTTGACATTGAAGATATGATTGACTACCAAGCATTAAAATTATTGCCGTTACAAAAAGCTATAAGAGGTCATATCATAAGTGTTCATAGACATCAAAATTCCTTGTTGACAAATACCCATCCAAACTTCCTTGCCAAAACAAGAGCCATCACGTCTAATGATGTCTTTGTCACCAATCAATTGTATGAACAACAAGTTAAAATGGCTGCTAAGATTGAGCAAACAAAGAAAATTGAAAAATTGAATATTATAACACAAAATTCCAACAAATGGATGATGAATCACGCCGTCACCAATGAGAGATTTTTGAAATTGGGCAAGTCTGTAGCTGGATTCCATTTGGCTACCGAAAAGGAAGAACTGAAGAGAATAGAAAGAAATGCTAAACAACGTTTGCAAGCATTGAGAGCCAATGATGAAGAAGCTTATATCAAATTATTGGATCAAACTAAAGACACTAGAATTACTCATTTGTTGAAACAAACCAACTCTTTCTTGGGCTCATTGGCGCAGGCAGTTAAAGCTCAACAAAAAGATACACTGGAAAGACTTGTACAAAATGGCCACGTTGAAGAAGAAGAAGAAGAAGCTGAGCCAGCGGTGGAGGATGACGAGAACATCGATTATTATTCCGTAGCTCATCGTATCAATGAAACTGTCACTGAACAGCCAAGTATCTTAGTTGGTGGAACTTTGAAAGAATATCAAGTTAAAGGTTTGCAATGGATGGTTTCATTATTCAACAATCATCTTAACGGTATATTGGCTGATGAGATGGGTTTGGGTAAGACTATTCAAACAATTTCATTATTGACATATTTAGTTGAAGTGAAAAAGATACAAGGCCCATTTTTGGTCATTGTTCCTCTTTCCACTTTGACAAATTGGAATCTCGAATTTGAAAAATGGGCACCAAGTTTGAAAAAGATCACTTATAAAGGTATTCCAGTAGTGAGGAAAGCCATGCAACAAGATATTAAATCTCAAAACTTTCAAGTATTGCTAACAACATTTGAATACATCATCAAGGATAGACCATTACTTTCCAAGATCAAATGGGTACATATGATCATCGATGAAGGCCACAGAATGAAAAATGCACAATCAAAACTTTCATACACATTGACTTCATACTACCATTCAGATTATAGATTGATTTTAACAGGTACACCATTGCAAAACAATTTACCCGAATTATGGGCTATTTTAAATTTTGTACTTCCAAAAATTTTCAATTCTGTGAAATCATTTGACGAATGGTTTAACACACCTTTTGCCAATACAGGTGGACAAGAAAAAATTGAATTGTCAGAAGAAGAAACATTGTTGGTCATTAGAAGATTGCATAAAGTTTTGAGACCCTTTTTGTTGAGAAGGTTGAAAAAAGATGTGGAGAAGGATTTACCTGACAAAGTGGAAACGGTTGTCAGATGCAAAATGTCATCATTACAAGACAGATTATACAATCAAATGTTGAAGTACAATAAGTTATTCATCGGTGATGGCGAAAAGAAAGCAGTTGGGGTCAAGGGTTTGAACAACCAATTGATGCAGTTGCGTAAGATTTGTAATCATCCA
The DNA here is from genome assembly GCA_030557235.1 of Nakazawaea populi. NCBI lineage: Eukaryota > Fungi > Ascomycota > Pichiomycetes > Alaninales > Pachysolenaceae > Nakazawaea > Nakazawaea populi. The sequence goes on from JAKTVN010000033.1 coordinate 52,829, forward strand.
TTCGTTTTTGAGGAGATTGAAAATATGATCAATCCACAACACGAAACAAATCTGGACATTTGGAGAGTCAGTGGTAAGTTTGAATTGTTGGAACGTGTTTTACCTAAATTTAAAGCCACAGGTCATAGAGTTTTGATTTTTTTCCAAATGACGCAAGTTATGGATATCATGGAGGATTTTTTAAGGTTAATGGACATGAAGTATTTGAGATTAGATGGTTCCACTAAAGCTGATGACAGACAGGAAATGTTGAGAGTATTCAATGCTGAAAACTCTGATTATTTCGCCTTTTTGTTATCTACAAGAGCCGGTGGTTTAGGTTTGAATTTGCAAACTGCAGATACAGTTATCATCTTTGATTCAGATTGGAATCCACATCAGGATTTACAAGCACAAGATAGAGCTCATCGTATTGGACAGAAGAACGAGGTGCGCATTTTGAGATTAATTACTGAAAACTCAATCGAAGAGATGATTTTGGAAAGAGCTCATCAAAAATTGGATATTGATGGGAAAGTCATTCAAGCTGGTAAGTTTGATAACAAGTCAACTGCAGAAGAACAGGAACTGTTGTTGAGAGCATTGCTTGAAGCCGAAGAAAACAAGAATAACAATGATGACGAAATGAATGAACATGAGTTGAATGAAGTGTTGGCAAGAAGTGCCAATGAGTTGGTTGTTTTTGACAAAGTTGATGCTGAAAGACAAAATACACCTTATGGCAAAAACAGATTGTATTCCGATGCCGAATTACCAGATATTTATAATCAAGATCCAGCTGTTGCTTTCCTGGAAGATGTTGATACGAACGTTTACGGTAGAGGTGCAAGAGAGCATAAGACCACGATATACGATGAACTGATGAGTGAACAAGAATGGTTGAAGCAAATACAACTGTCATCTGATTCTGGAGAAGATGATAGTGGTGCCGAAAATGATTCAAATGAAGAAGAAATCACCAAGCCAAGACGTGGTCGTAAGAGAAAAACACAGCTAGCTGGTAGTACATCGGGAGATAGTGGTAAGAGACATCGTCGGCTGTTGACCAACAATGATGATGAAAACGTTGATAGTCATCAAAGAAACGGTAATAATGCTGATGAGGCATTGACTGTTGAGAATGACGAGAAGTTTGTAGTAGATGATGATGAACCTCAGAAGAGGTCCAGGACCGGTGGTAAGCGGGCAGTGAAGACAGCTAAACGTGGAGCAACATCAGGTCTTGGTCGTGGCAGGACTAAAAGTGCCACACCAATATCAAGAGTGGCATCAAATGCTAATTTGTTGAGTTTGAAAGAACGCAATGACTTGCAATCAAAGCTGACAGTGATATATGATTCCATTCATGATTACGAGATCTCTGGACGTAGATTGAGTGACATATTTCTGACGAAGCCGGCAAGGAGGTTATACCCTGATTATTATCAATTGATCAAATATCCAATTGCGTTTGATATCATCCAAAAAAGAGTATCAAAACTTGTCTATAACAATTTGACTGAGCTCATGGAAGATATTCATCTAATGTTTGTGAATGCTAAGACTTATAATCAAGAAGGTTCATTGATCTATAATGATGCAATTACTTTGGAAGAGATTGCCCTTGAAAAATATAAGGAGTTGACAGGGGTTGAAGATGATATTGATTTCAATGAATTTGATACCAAATATGGTTTGAAAAATTTTCTAACAGAGATGAACACTACTGCAGCTATTGGTACACCTGTTGGCGGTAGTATTAGTTCCAACGGCGATGCAGCACTACAAGATTCGGCCACCACAAACTCGAATCCTATTACTACAGAGCCTGATGCAGCGCTAGAAGACTTGGTCACCAATTCGAATCCTGTTACTACAGAGCCTGATGCGACAGAAACTTTGCAGGACGATAACAACGCTACAGAGTCAGAGAGTCCAATTGTAGAAGCAGCAGTCGCAGTATCAGCAGCGGCATCGACTGAGAATGATACTACTACAACTAATGAACAACTTCAATCAGATATTGTTATGGGAGATTCGGATGAAACAACGTCCAAGTCTATTGCTCCTCCATTTGCTACAACTGATGATGTGTCAAAAATTGGTGAATCAAGCGCAAAACTGATTACAAGTCCAGCAGAATCTCCAGGTACTGAAAGCATTGTTAACAATACTGCTGCATCTTTGAATGAAAAACCAGAGTCACATCTAGTTGGTGCATCGTCAGTGGCATTGCTGAATGAGCCAACGGTGACGTCTTCTGTGCAGGAGACACCACAGCCTGTCAGTACCAGCACAGTGTCACTGGGTGGAGAACTTTGATTATTTTACACTTGAAGATGGTACACTCGATGTTATTTGACGATCCTGCCCTGTAAATTTATCCGATTTTCAAAAACATTATGTCAAGAGACGGCGAAAACGAAATGTTGTTGTCCCATGCATCTTTTTTAATCAATTTCACTTCTACTGACACAAAAAAAAGTTCATTTGATTGATATAATCAACGTGACACCATGTATTGTTACTATTTTTTATACCTATGTACACCGCCCACTATTTGCTTTTGAATTTCTTGTTTGTTTTCTTTAAGTCATCTAATGCTATAATCTATAATGATAATATTTCGTCAAAACAGCAATAAAAAAAAAATCACAAATCGCCAACAAAGTAAAAGCATCAAAGTCGTTCGAAATTTTTTAAGGTAGGGGATAATTGATTGATGATTTCAATTTGATGTAATTGATTTCACCCGTGCAAAAAAGGCTTATATATTTGAAAAAAATTGTGATATGTGAGGACACTATGGATGATGCATGCATGCATTTGGATCATTTAAAAAAAAAAAAACTAAAATCTACTGCAAGGCTGTGGCTAGCTACACAAGGGTAGAATCTGATTTTTCTCAACCAATAGCAGACACTCAAGCCAATGATGGAGTATAAAATTGGACTGTTAATCAATCATCAATCGTTTTATTTTCTCAAACAATTTTCTCTTTATATCAATAAAGACATCCTTTTCAACCAAATATCAAACACGAACCCCACCCCACGGGGGATATAACTCCAAGATGAAGTAAAAATTGTACCATGAATCAATCATGAAGCCGGAAGTTTCATTTTATCTCATTTTGATATTTCCTATCTCATCGAATTGCTTTTATAGCACGCATCCTCATTGTGTCAAAATCTCATAATAGGGCATGTACCGATCCACAAATCTGATCACTTCGTCGTCAGAAATGCCTAAACCATTTGTTTTCAACTTCAAATTATGTTCCTAATTATGAAGTAAAGTTTTATCTTCAGCTTCAATTCAAAATTTAATTTCTATAATTTCTTTACATCAACAAGAGATCTTTCCAAATCTATCTCCAATTTCAAATTGCATTGTTTTTTAAGAACGCAACCTTTTTGGGTCAAAAAGTCATAATAAATTTCATAACAAGGCATGTACCGGTCCACAAATTTGATCACTTCGTCATCGGACATGCCTACACCGCCTGTTCTCAACTTCAAATCATGTTCCTGACCGATTCGCCAATGGTAAACATTCTGTAAATCTGATGTGGATAGATATATAAAGTAATCAAAGCAATCCCATATAGGCTCGTAGTCAGATAACAGATTGTTCACAAAGCTGATATCTGATTTTGTTATTGATTTATCTTCAAATTTGGATGCCTTTGATTCCCATTTAACATTCAACAGCTCTTGTGATAGAGATTTATACCCATTGAACCAACCTTCAATGATCAAGATATCGATTTTGCCATTAACTCTTGTCCAATTTTCCATAGGAAACCTGTCACCCTTCCCATTATGAGCGCTCTTGTCATAACGTGGGATGCTTTGGCAAATCTTACCATCTTTAACATCACTTACAAAATTTCTCAATAAGGGTAAATCATGGGTCCCAGGTGGACCTCTCCCAGAGAGAATCCAATTGTCCAGATTTTGTGATTGTAATTGTTGTTGGTCTGTGTATGTGAGATAAAAATCATCGATGGAGACATCGATGGTGGTCAATGTGGGGTATAATGAAGAAAGTTGAGCTGAAAGATGCGCCGACAAGTATGATTTACCTGAACCTTGTGGCCCACTTATGCCAATGATAAGCGGCGATGGCTCCTTAGAGATGGAGGCGTCAAAATGAGAATCGATGATGGGCTGAAGGAACTCAATTGACTTAGAGACAGTTGTGGATGTAGACATGATGGTGTTGTTGAAGTTTGACAGTCGAGTCAAAATAATTATAAAACCTTTTTTTTTTTTTTTTTTCCTTCGAGATGCCGGCTAATATCGTCGAGAGAAAACGAGATCACAGATTCAATGCAAAAACAATTTTAAAAACCACGCCTTATCAAAGCCAACTTGTGTCAGAGTGTTAATTAATTGCCTACAAGAGAAAGTGAAACAGAGGAAAGCTTTTGGAATTTTTAGAAATAATATTATTTTCAAATTGCTTTCAAATCCTTCAATTTGCTAATCAATTCATCAACAGTAGTAACCTTAATACCAGCTTTTCTTACAGGAGGCTCTTCAACTTTCAACACTTCTAATCTTCTTTCCAACTCCATTCCCAAGTCTGCCAATTTCATTGTCTTAAGTGGTTTCTTCTTGGCCTTCATCATCTTTGGCAAAGTGACAAATTTTGGCTCGTTCAATCTCAAGTCTGTAGTTATGATCATTGGTAACTTCAGCTTGATCACTTGTTCACCCCCATCAATCTCTCTTGTAACTCTAATTGATTCTCCATCTTCAAGAATTTCCACTTTGGAGGCATTTGTCAGTTGTGGCCAGTTCAAAAGTGCCAGCAACATCTGTCCTGTTTGATTCGAATCATCATCAATTGCTTGTTTACCCATGATAACCAAATTTGATTTCTCTAACTCCACTATTTTTTGCAAAATTTTTGAAACTTGTAATGGTTCAACTTCCTCATCTTCCTTGATTTCAATCAACGTTGATGTATCAACCCCTTTGGCCAAAGCAGTTCTCAATATATCTTGCAGCTTTGATGAGCCTATTGAGACAGCATGGACCAGATCAACGAGTTGCTTATGTGCATCTCTTATCTTGACAGCTTCTTCTACAGCGATATCATCGAATGGGTTCATACTGAATTTGATACCCTTGGTGTCGATGCCTGTGTTGGTCTTGTTGATTCTTGGTTTGAGAGCCGCATCAACGACTCTCTTGACAGGCACGAGTATTCTCAACTTGGAGGCTGAGGACATGGCTCTTTTCAATGATTATTATTTTCCAAAGATGACTCCTTCTATGCGTGATGAAAAGATGTGACTCAATATTGAAAACAAACGTTTTTTTTTATTTAATTTTTTGTGGTTTTTTCGGTTTTTTCGTTTGTTGAACGACTAAAACAATCTTTTTTAGGCTTTTTCCCCGTGAATTATCTATCTTTAAGACGAAGTCAAAGAATGATTTATAATGAAGATGAGCACAAAGTCTAATTTACATTCATAACTAAAAATACACATATATATATATATATCTTCTCTTCATTTTGCTCCTCCAAAACTGGAAACATTACTTCTCGACCTCGCTTTCATCTTCTCAATTCTAGCCTTCAACTGAGACGTCACTTCAGCTGCTCTTCTCCAACTATCGTCATTGTTATCCAACTCTACTTCGATCTTGCTCCTTGTAAAATCCAATTGCGGAGAATCATTCTCTTTATCCTTGTTGTCAATCGACAATCTTTTCACTTTCGAACTCAAATCAGAACCAGGAGTTGAATCTTCGAAAGGCGATATATATTTACTTTTCATCGGAGAAGTCCTCTCGGGAATGAATTCCCTAACGATGTTAGTAGATTCTAATGATTGAATTTTCTGTCTCGCATTTTGCAAATCAGTTTCCAATCTGGACAATTGCGTATCCTTTGATTTGATCTTGATGACATCCATTGTGTGTTCTTCCATAAGGCCACTCACCTTGGCACGCAAGTCACTAATTTCTTCTAGCAAACGCTCCTCTCTTGTTGTATTATCATTGATCTTCCACTGGAAATGTTCCTTCTCTTTCAGCCAACTCAGTTTCTCAATGCGCAAAGCCTCAAGCTCTTCTTTCTCTATTGAAGGTAGTTCTCGCTGTATCAATGGCGGTGAATTGGAGCTATTCAATGTCGTTGATGTTAAAGATCTTCCAACATTATTCAACCGACTCAGTGTCGATCTATTGTGCTCCAATTTCAATGGTGAAGTGGCAACTCTTTTGGTGGGTATAGAATTTGGTTTCAATTTATTTTGATATGATCTAGATGTTTCATCGTCTGATTTCATTATGACGTCCCCATCTCTTGAAGTCAAGGTAGGTTTTTTCAAAGCCAAAGGCTGTTTGGAACCAGAGTTAGGGAGAGAAGTTTTTGAAATCTGACCTAATCTGCTTGATGAAATCGATGTTCGAGTAGTCTTGCCAGCTGTAGTTGCTGAGGGTTTACTCATCATCACCACCTTAGATTTCGGTTTCAGTTGGGCAACTATAGAAATCACTGCATTTTCGTAATACTCTTTCACTTTAGACATTCGATTTTCATCAATTTTATCAAAGTAACCATTTAATTCTCTTTCGCCGGTTATTTTCATCAATGTTCCTATCGCATGTGAAGCTGCAGACCTGACAGGTTCTTGAGAATCCGACAACAACTTCACTGTTGAAGGAAGGAAAACCTCATACTCTTGCTTTGTAGGTGCCACTTTAGTGGTTTGAAAACACCGTTGCAAAAACAAAGCAGTGGCAATTTTAACCTGCGGAGTCTTGTGTGATAAATATTTTGCGACATCTTCATTCACATGAGCAAAAGAAGTGGTAGCGAATACCGCATCCAATGCCGCTGATATAGCATCAGCTACTGATTGTTTTTTCTCCTTTGTCCTATCTAGAAGCGCAGGTAAACTCATCGAAACGTACTTCTCAAAGACTTTTCTCAACCCTCTGGCAAGTGATTCTATGCAATTAGCGGCAACTGTAACCACCTGAAAATTGGCATCCTTCCCAACAGTTTTGCTCAAACACCTTATCAAATCAGCAAAATTTTGATCTTCAATCTTGAGTACGTTTAGCACTTTGTACAACTGTTCCAAGACCTCTTTCCTCTCCAACCATTTGACAGCCCCGACTCTGGTGTAGAAATCGTTTGGCATTGCGGCCAAGACATCAACAGGATCAGCCATATCATATGGGTCTACCAAAGCTGACTCCTCAGAGGAAGTGACTTTGATAGGATTGTCGTCATCCATATCAACATCCCCATCTTCATCATTATGATTTATCTCAGTCGCTTGCTGTTCTTTTTGTGACTGTAAAAGCCTTTTTTGCACTGGTTTATCTTGAATTTTATCAAATGCTGCTTTTAGATCTTTTTGCTGCACAGGTTTCAAATCTGAAAATATCATTTGCTCAAGACTGAGTCCTAACCATTTGTATATTTCCACACTTAAGCTTGTAACCTCCAGACGAACATTCTTGTCAGCATGAGCGAAAAGCTTTGGTATCAAGGGAATAATCTCCTTCGGAGAACAAGTCTTACAACCGAATTGGGACAATATCTGGGTCAATGTGTTGGTCGCTGCTGCAACAACTTTTGGTATTTTGTGGCTCAAAAAGGGCAATAATTGATCAACAATTGGTTCAGGCGTGTTATACTCGATGAAAAGCATGAGCAGCTCTGTTGCTTTTTGCCTGGTACCTGTTCTGGAGCTAATGAGTGTCTTTTCACACATTGGTGTTATCACACTTCTCAATTTTATATTCGCTTTATCACCACCGAACTCTAAGATGCTACACAAACAACTGATACCAGCTTCTTGAGCCACCACATTACTATCTGTGACAATTTTTTTGAACAAGTCTGGCTGGGCATACTGCAGAAAGCAGGGATCATCTTCATTTGGAGACTTGGAAAATATATCGGTCAATTCTCCATAAGCGGCAAGTCTGACCTTCCAAATCTGCGTAGTTCACACATGTTAGTAACTTTATAAGCCATTATTGAAAATGACAACACGGTATTAAACCTACTTTGTGGACAGCCCGTTCTTCTAAGGGCAACGAGGAGTAGTCATCTACTTCACTCATTATATTTGGTGTGAATGAATTGGTTGGTGGTGTGTTCTTTATATTGTGATATATGATAATAAGAGTTGTTTACTTAAAATTATTATAAATTTACAAAAAAACACGTTAATTAGGGAAATGAGTAGTGCGCGTTTGTCCCAAAATATCCTTTTCCAGTTGAGAAAATAAAAAATTTTTAAATTTTTCAGAATTTTGTTTTTGGAAGATTAAATAATATCATTTGAGATATCACTCTACAAGTAAAACACTATCATTACTCACAACAAGATGGAGAATACATTGATTTTAGTCCCACAACAGCGTCCAGCTTCTGTTAGTGATATTTTAAACACTTTAAAAAGATACGATGCCTCAGTAATAAAAGAGTTACAAGACTATTTACAACTTCAAATCACACTGAACTTTCAAGACTTGAGCAGTAATTTGGCTTTACTCAAATTATACGAATTAGCCAATACAGAGTTGGACTCATTCAATGAAACAGAAAATCACACTGTACAGATATTGTTGAAAGCACTCATCAATTTCAACTATGCCGATTTCCAATTGTGTTTGAACTTGTTACCATCATATACAATAATTAATGAAAAAGCACCTTTTGTGAATTCATTAAATGAAAAAGTTCAAAAATTAATCCAACTTTACCAGATCTTGAGCACCACCAAATTCAGTGAATTTTGGAAGCTGTTTAACGAAGACAAATATTTACAAGATGATATCATTGCCAAACACTTCAATTCAATTGCAAACTTAAAGTTTGAGTTTCAAAGATCAATAGCCTCATTGATATCAATTACATATAAATCAATTAGCTTTGAGTTTTTACAAAAAACATTGAATTTTGACACTGAGTCTGAATTGGTGAAGTTTGTCGAAGATTTCAAATGGACAATAAAGGACAATAAAGTGGTTATAAAAGGTAACGATAGTGAAGAGGAAAAAACTGTCAATATCAACACAGAAACAATCAAGATTGAACAAATCAACAGGTTGATTAAAAAGGCATTCGAGAACTAAAGAAATCAATAAATAAAGATGATACTTTTATATGTTAATGTATAGCTAAAGGGACTTATAATTTGATTAAAAACATCGATAACGTAAAAACTATTGAATTTGAGTTGGTGATGATATGAATGATATTTTCTCTTCTAAAAGAGAGAAAAAAAAAATGTGAAATTAAATTAAAAGAGCAAAATCACTAATCGCCTAATACTAAGTTTGTGAAAATATGCTATGACGCCAGCCTCTCAGATTACCAACAACACCTCGGAAAGGCGGTCTTCCTCAAGGCATAGGGATTCAGTCTCTTCAAATGTCTCAAACTTCACAAACGGAACTAGCCATATAGATGAAAACGATCATGAAATGTATTCGGGTGCTGCGTCGGAGGTGATTCCATCATCAATCTCAAGTTTCCACCATACATATCATAGAACAAGATCACCAAGATTGAGTCACTCATCATATATAGACGAGGAACTACGCGGAAGATTACCGTCCATCTCATTGAATGATGTCAGTGAGGAGATCTTACAATTGCAACCAGTGACTTCTAACACATCATCTGTTGATTTGCATGAACGTTCAAACTTCAAATTTTTCACTTCTGATGAAATTGAAAATGCTCAAGGTACCTCTACATTGGAAAGTGACAATCCACTGGAACCAATAGACTATGATACCAATTGGAATACATATGATTACGATGAAAACGTTGTTTCTCAAAACTCCAGGCTGGCAAGCGTAAGGTCTCGTTCCAGTTCGATCACTTCTTCACTGTTTGATAAGAGAGTTAATAAATTACAAGATTACGGAAGCCATGAAAGTTCTCCCATAAGACGTCGTGCTTATTCTTCTTCGAATATATCTCTGGAATCTCCATTATTGGCCGATGATGATGAAGGCGATGATAGTGATGACAATGATGGAAATGATGATGTGGACTCAACTGTTGATAAATATGACAAGAAGCACAAACGATACAAAAACAAAAATAGAGCCGATACCTTAAATCATGATTATTATTTCAAAGAGTTTCCTGCAACGTTGCATTCACAAAGATTTTACATTGCAGAGGAAGATTTGGTGGTTGGGTTAGCTGGTTATAAAGATTGCCTTTGGAAAATCGCTATTTACTATTTGCTTTGTGTTTCTTCATTCGGTTTGCTCTATTTGTTTTTTAGATGGTATCCGAAGTACAGGATCAGTTGTATGGGTAATCCAACAGCTTTAGGGAAGGCAAATTGGGTTGTTATAGAGACAGAATTTGGAGAATTGTCCATCATCAATATCCAGAGAAAATGGTACAATAAGAGATTGTCCTCTTACTTATCATTGTCTCAAAACTTGAAAGATGATGCAGAAGTGGAACAAGAGGGAGATGGTGGTCTTAAGGACAGCAGTATAGATCTCAGTCAAGTGGACCCGGTGGTACCTATATTGATCTCATTCCAGTACAGGTATATCGAGTTATACTATTCACCTGTGGAGGATATGTTCAAAACCAATTTCAATTGGTGTGATGAATCTTGGTCGGACCTTTCGAAGGCCAAAAGTGGTTTAAGCCAGGATTTGCATCGTAGTAGGTTAAAGATCTTTGGTGAAAATCTAGTTGATATCAAGGAGAAAACTGTTCTTCAACTATTGATGGACGAGGTTCTACACCCATTTTACATCTTTCAGGTATTTTCAATTCTTTTATGGCTTTGTGATGATTATTACTACTATGCCGGATGCATTTTCATAATCTCTGTTGTTTCAGTAGCTCAAACTTTGATCGAAACTAAACAAACAATGCACAGATTGAAAAATATTTCGAAATTTGAATGTGATATAAGAGTTTTCAGAAATGATTTTTGGACAGAAATATCATCAGCCGATTTAGTACCGGGTGATGTCTATGAAGTTAGTGATCCCTCATTGAGTGTGATACCGTGTGACTCACTTTTGTTGAACGGTAATTGCATTGTCAATGAGTCTATGCTTACCGGTGAGTCTGTTCCAGTTTCTAAAGTGACTCTCAGTCAGGGTGTAGCTGATAATTTGATCTCTGAGTTCAGAAGCACAAAATTTTCTCACTTTATGGCTAAATCATTTTTGTACAACGGTACAAAGATTATCAGGGCAAGGAGTTCAAATGACGAGCCTGCAATGGCTATCGCAGTGAAGACCGGCTTCAATACCACCAAGGGTGCTTTGATTAGATCGATGTTATTCCCCAAACCTGCAGGTTTCAAATTTTACGAGGATTCATTCAAATATATTGGTTGCATGACATTAATCGCCATGTTTGGATTTATTTTCTCGGCTATCAATTTTGTAAAGTTGGGATTGGGATACAGTATCATCATCTTGAGAGCTTTAGATATTGTTACTATCGTGGTACCCCCTGCTTTGCCTGCAACTTTGACTATTGGAACAAGTTTTGCTCTATCTCGATTACGCCAAAAACAGATCTTTTGTATATCCCCATCGAGAGTCAATGTTGGTGGTAAAATAGATATAATGTGTTTTGACAAAACAGGGACGTTAACAGAGGATGGTTTGGACATCTTGGGGATTCATCTCAGTGCTCCATCCAAAGACAAAAGGTATGAGAACTCTTTCCAAGATTTGACAACGGATATCAATAAGTTATATCAAGGAAGCCAATTGAATTTACCTGATTTGAGTGAGTACCAAAGAAAAGCAAGAAATTTCCTTGCTACATTGGTGACTTGTCATTCCTTGAAGTTCATAGATGACGAATATGTTGGTGATCCGTTGGACCAAAAAATGTTTGAATTCACAAATTGGAAACTGGAAGATGATAATGATGAGAAAATCTTATCAAACTTTAAAAAGAGTCATAAATTGCCGGATAATGTGAATCCAGCTATAATGAAACCATCACAGCAGACAGTGTTGGAATACGACAGCGAGGAAAATTTTTTGATTGTTTTGAAAGAGTTTGATTTCATATCTCAATTGAGAAGAATGTCAGTGCTTGTTAGGCCCAACGTTGAAGATGAAGAAGTGTATGTGTTCACCAAAGGTGCACCGGAAGTGATGCAAGAGATCTGTCTTCCAGAAAGCTTCCCACAGAGCTATCATGAGTTGCTACATAGTTATACGCATAACGGTTACAGAGTAATCGCTTGTGCTGGTAAGAAATTGCCCTCATCAAAGTACAATCCCAAATCAAAAAAAAATTTGAGATTCATAAACGATTTGACAAGGGAGCAATGTGAAACACAATTGGAATTCCTTGGTTTTATTATCTTCGAAAACAAATTGAAACCAAAGACGAAATCGGTATTGCAAGAATTGAGTGCAGCACAGATACGTACTGTGATGTGCACCGGTGATAACATTTTGACAGCCATTAGTGTTGCAAAAGAATCGAGTCTCATTCCATTTGACAGCCAAGTTTATATCCCAAGTTTTGTTGACCAGTACATCGATGAAGATTCACAAATTGAATTGCCACCCAAGTTAGTTTGGGAAGAAGTTGATAACCCTAATTTGGTACTTGATCCAATCACGTTGGAGTCAAGCTCAATGTCAAAATACTGCCTTGCTGTAACAGGGGATGTTTTCAAGTTCATTCTTAATGAGGAATCTTTCAACTTTGCCATTCACAAGATGTTGATGAAGGCCAACATTTTTGCTCGAATGTCTCCTGACGAGAAACACGAGTTGGTTGAACAACTTCAGAAATTGGATTATACAGCCGGATTCTGTGGAGATGGTGCAAATGACTGTGGTGCTCTAAAGGCTGCTGATGTTGGTATCAGTTTGAGTGAGCTGGAAGCCTCAGTTGCCGCGCCATTCACGTCTAGAGTATTTGAGATCTCATGTGTTTTGGATGTCATAAAAGAAGGACGTGGAGCATTGGTGACAAGTTTCTCGTGTTTCCAATACATGTCATTATATTCAGCGATCCAATTTATCTCTATTTCGGTGTTATACAAGCGTGGTTCCAACTTGGGAGACTTTCAATTCTTGTACATTGACCTTTTCTTGATTTTACCAATTGCCATTTTCATGTCATGGTCTAAGCCATTCCCAAAGCTTTGCATCAAGAGACCAACTGCCAATCTTGTATCTCCAAAGATATTGATTCCTTTGATTTGTAACATACTGTTACTTCTGTTTTTCCAAATACTTATATGGTTGATTGCTCAAAAGGAGCCATGGTACATTAAACCAATACCAGGTGGGGATGACGCTGTTGATTCCACTGACAACACTGTACTATTTGAGTTCTCAAATTTCCAATATATTATGACTGCAATGGTTTTAGCACTGGGACCACCTTACAGAGAACCGGTATTTAGAAACAAGCCATTCATAGTCAATGTCGTTTTGGCGATATTGGTTTCTACTCTGATCATGTTTATAGCTCCGGACTCTTACTTGGGTAAATTGATGCAATTGACTGACATTTCGTGGCAATTCAAAAACTTTATCTTGGCTGCATTTATTGCAAACTTGATTTTAATGTACTTTGGTCATAAGTATGGCTTTCCATTGTTGGCAAAGTTATACAACAAATTGATGTTTGGTCCAAAGAAGAGTAAAAAACTATTCAAAAATTTGAAGGCGGAGTATAGCATGGATGTTTGAAAAAGTGAGATTTATACGAGATATTTTAAATTGAAATTGATTTATTTAATGGTCATGTCCATAAGTAAAGAAGTGAACTAGTTATCGAGGCGAAAAAATCACCTAAATTGCCGTTTTTGCAACTGCAACTCCGATCATTCTTGTCTGCAGTTCATGATGCAGCACCTATAATCAAGCGCTCAGATATACAGAACCACATCACTCTCTCTACTAGCATTGTCTTTTACGCATATCCCCATGGCTATTCAACATAAACATGATAGATGTAATCATTATTTTGGATATGCGTAATACTTAGCCATGATATGTGGGGTAATAGTTTTGTTATCGGCATCTTAAGGTAACATGTCCAAGTTCATCCTTATCTTTCCACTAAAAGTTATAATTACATACTGGCACGAGTCAATCAATGTATCGATGTGTACTATTCCAATCCATTCACCATCCTCCTCTGCCAAACTTGGAAACGACACATCTCTGATACAGGATGAATTCCTTACTGCAATCATTTTGATTGATGTTTTGATACTTCGCCAACACGCATTCGCCATATACTCTCGCAGTCTGATGGCATTTTGTAATTGAATTGAAGAATTTAGATAGTTGAGCCTTGGTTCTTTGTTGAGATGATGCAGTTGACGGTAGCGACATTGGAGTTCAAGAGGTATTTCCAATCACTGGTGTAAATGATATAGTTTTTCTTCTGCGAGCGCATGTTTTTAAACAGCTAAAAAGATGGTTACTCAAAAAAAAAAAAGTTAATACAATGCTACGATCTAAACCCATAAAGGAGTAGATCTTTTAGCAGGTTACAATTTCAGCGCAGAAAAGTATATACTTACAAATATGGGGTCGATGGTTACAACTCAACTTCCAATTAATCCATTCCAAGTCCAAGAAGCTGACAAGGAATCTCCTAAGCTATCCCAACGCAAAAAAGGTCTCTCATGAGCACTTTGTGAGAAGAAGTCTTAAATTTTGCTATACACTTTTCCGTGCCGGACTTTTTTAGGTTATATACCATTGGAAGTATTTACTTACTTGGTATCCATATAACTTTGATATAAAAAATCTCAATATGCGTAAAAATTCCTGCAGAACAATTGATATTATCAAAGCAAATACTGAATTTGATTCATAAGTTGATAACTCAGCTTATGATGAATGGCTAGGGAAAATGAGCCACCGAAGTTTCCCTTTGTATTATCCTCGAAATTTGTTTAATCGAGAAGAAATTCCTCACCAAGACTAAGTGCAAAAGATAATACGACACTCCAGTTTTAAATACATTGAAAGGAACCATTCTTCACTTTAGTGAAGCTTTCTAGAAACCCCAAAAGAAAAAACATCTTGATGTCTAAAATGACTTCGGCAGGAGAGGCGGGGGCGTTTTTTTGAGCGATTGATGCAATCTATCCAGTTTCTCATCGCAAAATTTGAGTGATGGTCTAAAATAAAAGAAACTGGCTAAGCTGAATACAGAGTCTTTGTATTTTGGAAACCGCTGTTTGAATTTAGATGTTAATCCTAAAATATTTTTTGATTGAGCAGAAACAAGGGAAGTGAGTGACTTCCAAGCGATTGTTCCATACAAGCTTACGTCAGCTAACATTTTACGACATGTGCTGTTAAGCTTAATTGCTATTCATCAAATTAGTACGCGATGAAGATTTTGGCTACTCGATATTTTTATTTTTGAAAAGGGTATCACAAATGTAAAATTGTCCATGAATCAGAATCGTTCATATAGGTATAATAGATAAAAGAAGTGAAAAAAAAACACAAAAATCAAAAGCTTAAATCAAAACACGTAGTTGTCCCTCTAATAGTAATAGTAATCGCCTGGTCAAGAACAAGTGAACTTCAGAAAGAAATCTCAAATGACCAAAAAACCAAAAACCAGAATTTTTTTCAACAAAAAAACCTCCCCCATTCCCCTAGATATATCAATAAATCAACAGATATATCAATGTGCAAAACGAATGTCAAAAAATAAATATATGCCTGCTTAACAAACAAAAGATCGAAATAGAACATCAATTCTGTATGATCTTAACACCTTAACTCGTACTGTCTTAACAAATCCAGCAACTCTCTTTCCTCATTCAATGCTGCGCTCTTCGAATCCAGCAAATCCATTGTCGGTATCGACATCAACTGTTGTTGTTGTAATTGTTGTAGCTGTTGCTGCTGTTGTTGTTGATGAATTGTTAATCTAGATATCATGGTGTCTTCGCTATCGGAATTCAAAGTTCTTACCGAACAAGTAGAGCTTGCTCTAGAGTGTAATGATTCCAATGAGCTAAGAGGACGAGATGGCGAATTAGTTGGTGAGGATGATGATGTTGATGGTGATGATGAAGAGATGCTGTTGATGCTTGATGAAGATGACGAGGACATGAGTCTTTGTTTGTAGTACTGTTGTTGTTGTTGTTGTTGTTGCGATTGTAAAAGTTGTCTTTGTTGTTGTTTTTGTAAAGAGCGACGTATCTTGATCAGTTTCTTCAAATCCAGCTTGATTGGGGTGAGGAATTTTTGTAATGAGTGACATAATTCCTGTTCATTGATCCTCAAATCCCAATCTAAGAGAAATAACAATTGTCTTTCCATCAAGTTCACATCATGTTTGTCAAATAATGATTCTGTATATTTGGCCCAATGCTTATTCTTTGGTGAAGAATCATTATGGTATTTGGAGGACAAAATCAAACATGCTAAGAAAATACGATGTCTCGTACATGACAAGCCCTGGGCATCTTTTGGTAACTTGGATCTCAACCTATTCAAATAGACTAATGTGGACATCAAAGTTCCAGTGTAAACATTTGTGTATCTGACCAATTTGGTAATGAATGTCATTAATGAAGGTAATTGCCTACTACCACCTTTAACAGGGGAGTGTGGTGGAGAAGGGTAAATGTCTTGGGCACATGGTAAAACTTGTAATGTTGCAACAACAAGATGATGGATCATATCTTGTGAGACCGGGGCCTTCATTAAAATGGCTAAAGCTTGTGAATCTGACATATCTGATGTTGTTATTTTGAAGTAACCAAGTGTAAAGGAATGACTATTGACTTGATGTAATGAGTGGATGATAGAGAGTGACTTGAAAAGGGAATGAAGTGAGTATATATATATATATATATATATATGTCTGATGGAAGAAATCCATGCACCATATTTACATGTGTGAAATTTAGCAGATACTCCTTAATCAAATTAAATTAAATGGTGTTGATCCGCATTTTCAACCTCCTAAAAATTTAATTGAAGATATTTCCCTTTTCAGAAGTTTTCATTAAAGAGAAAATTAAATCTTTTCTCTCTCACTCTCTCCCCTTACTTACACAAATTTACTTTGGCGCGCGCATTTTCGCGTTTGTTTGTTTATCTCATACAATATTCAATTTGAATCAGCCCATATCAAGTATCTATCTATCAATCTGTCTCTCTCTCTCTATCAATCTATCTATTGCTCCAAACATTTGCGCAGACAAGTGGAATAACCACAAAAACAACAAGAACACCACTCACTTGACTTACTTCGTTCTCTTTACATATATCAGAATAACACTATGTGTGTTATCCACTTCACTCACTCTCACGACACACAAAGACGCGATCGACGGCTCAAATGAAAGATAGGAAGGAGGTCATAAAAGAACCTTTTTTTTTTTTTTTCTTTTTTTTGAAAGGGATCAACTCGATCAATTAGAGGTTCGTGTGTTTTTGAAACAATAACAACAATAAAATCCACCTTGTACCAAAACAACAATACACAGCGCCCTTCAATGTGCGCATTCGCCAATTTTATAGGCTTCTAACTAATTTGGGTTCGTGGTTCTCTTATGCTGTTATATCATTGAGGCTGTACTATTTTATAAATACATATGGTTAATTGTATGTATCACCACACAGAATATTGGTGGAAGCGATAACCTTTGGACAACAAACTGTTTTACTCTCCTTGTGAATGCCAATCATCCATAGTTCAGATGGTGACTTTGTTTATTATCTGTCTCCTTGACGCCGTTCTTCACAGATGAACCCTTCTAGCTTCAAAATATTTCTGAAATGATAAAGTATTGAAAAAAAATAAACGCGTGGTGCTCCCCTTTAGCGACGCGCCCGCGTGGGGGGAGCGCGCACACTTTTAAAAAAAAAATAGTACTATTGAAAGAACTTTTTCTCCTGCTCATATGCATAGATATATTTTATCTGCCTTCCTCATGTTACTTTCAAAAGTATATGAATCAAAGTGACTTCAAGTCCGTCTAGAGAAATCTCGTTTAACTCATCTACATTGAATAATAACAAACTTCTCGAGAATCGTGGAAAAAACTTCTTCTTCCGTCCATAATTTTCACTCCAAAACATTAAAAGGTGAAAATATAATAATTTAACAGACACATGACACTAACTTTACTTATCAAGCGTCGTATCAAGTTTACCGATAATCAATATATTATAAATGTTTCATTCAATTTTCAATATCTATCAGCTATTGAAATTTGAATGATTTGCAAAATGATTCACCCATCTCACAGTTCAACTTTTAGTAAGTGAATTTGAATTAGAAAGTAAATGACATCTACGATACGACATCTTTATCATAAGAGTTCATTCCGTAATGACCTCAATGGTTCAATTGAGAAGTATCATTATTTCGTTTGACTCAACCACATTTTTAGAGTGAATTGATTTTTGTTTACACTAAGTTACTTCCCTCTTGGCAGACAATGACTTTGCTCTACGATAAATATTTACTATTTCCAATCTTTAAAATCTTCGTTCTCGTATGGAGATGAGCTCTTAGAAGATGAAATGGCACTCACTGTAGCAGTTCTTGTTAACGATGTGCTCCCTGAAATTGCCACATCTTTTCTTGATATGTATTGTTGATCTATTATAAGGTGAGTGTACTGTTAACAGTTATATAGCCCCTAAGGACATCTGTTGAGAAAACGATTCAAAGATGATTGCGAATATGAAAGGTGGGGAGAAGTTCGAACAATTCTTCTGTGCATACAAGCTCAATGTTGCTATAACTTTCGACTAAGCCTACCCGTTTTATTAGTTACTACAATATCGTACCTTTCTCGATAGTAAAAATAGTTATTGAATCGTAACTACTTGAATTAGCTTGTTCTTAAATGTGCCTTTCTAGTTTATGTTACGCACAGCGATAAAAATATTCATCAAGTGCAGAGGAAATAAAAAAAAGTTAGAAACTTTGCCAACTATTAGCACTTGAGACCCTTGAAAAACCGCGATCCATGAATCTTGAAAATAGAAATACTGCTTTTGTTAACGGGGACCATATGATTCCATAGATGACAGAGTGACATATAAAAACAGAGAGAGAAAAAAAATTTGTCAGATAACTCTTTGCCAGCCAAACTCATATGCCAACGTTATTTTTCAAAATAACAATACAGAGGGTGCTTGCTTGTACCTTGACACTTTTCATCACCAGATTGATCATGTCTAGCAGCTCATCTTCTGCGTCTCTATCGTCTTCAATAGTATTACCAGATTTGATATATGAAAGTAAATTGATCATAGCCGATTTCGATGAGACCATCACAAAGCTGGACACATTGGGCCTCGTCATCAAAGCTGCGTACATCGCCAAACCTGACTTCCCCATCAAAATTTCACATTACAGTGATGTATATATGGAAGCGTTAAAGAGGTTTCAAGTGCTGAATGATGATCTAGTTGCAGCGAGGTTCAGTGACGTTACGTCGGAGATCAAGTATCAGCAATTGATTAAAAAAGTGGAATTATCAAGTGTCAATGAAACTGTGGCTACAAATTTATTCCAAGATTTGACAAAGGAGGATTTTCAAAAACTGGCCAGGGGAATTGAAGCCAAACGTGGTTTCTTCCCATTTCTACAAAGAGTTCTTCAGCGTAAAGTGCCCGTTGTAATTCTTAGTGTAAATTGGTCATATCTCATGTTGAAAAGTTTTATGGAGTCCCACGGTTACAATATCGATAATAAGAACATATATTTGATAACAAATGATTATCATTTTGATTCTCAAGGAATTTGTACCGGTGAAGTTGCCTCACCGATCACTTATCCGGTGACTACAAGTGACATTGACAATGGTTTAAGAACAGGTTATGACAAGTTGATAGTGACAGAATCGTTGATTAAAAAATTCCAATCTCTAGGCAGGACTACTTATTTTGGTGATAGCGAAACTGATGTGTTATCCATGCTAGCATGTGGTCATAGTGTATCGATGAAGAAGAAGTCTCATCCGTCATATGAGATGTTGCAACAAATGGGTAAGAAGTTAAATCAAGTCGACAAGAGCAACGACAAGAATAACTTAAATGCTGAAGAATGGCATTTTGTCGTCAATGATTGGAGTGAGTTGATGTGATGAGACCCAGTATAACACGATAATGATGAGGCTTGTAAAAAGGGCAGAATTTGCCTTATATATTTGTCTATACGCTCTTTCTTCAAGTTGAAGATTATAGCTATGATTACATACATATAGATATATGCATGAATGGATGACTAAATGAATGAATATTTTCAGTAAATCAAACTTGTATACACTTTGTAGGAAGAGTCAAATCTATTTGGAGAAACGAGCGAACCAGTCGATGTGATCCTTCAAGGCCTTGGTACCTGCATACTCAACGGCTTCGATAGAGTAATCACCTTTAACAGCAAAACCATGGGTGACACCACTGAACAAAGTGGATTGGTAAGTAGCCTTGACCTTGGCAAGAGCCAGTTCAGCATTTTGTCTCATTTCCAAACCGAACATTTCATCTGTCTCAGCAGCAGAGATGAGCAATGGCTTAGTGACAGCTTCATACTCGGCAACCTCGGTCAATGAAGGATGAGCAATACAACCGGCATCGATTAAACCATCTTTGGAGCATTGCATCAAGGTGTATCTTGCACCAAAACAATAACCAACAGAACCAACAAAAGTTGGTTTCAACTCGGCACGCAATTTGGTCAAATAATCGGTAACTTTTGGTGATGTTACAGGTGGGGTTCTTTCTTGGACATATTTAATGATGTCTTCAAAAGTAAATGTTTTAACCACGTATTCACCACCCAAGATATCTGGACAAAGACAGAAGTATCCCTCTTTGGCAAAGGCATCAGCAATCAATTGTAAATTTTTGAATTTTGGTCCGTACACATCACAGAGAAGGACAATTACTTTCTTTGATGATTTGTCACCAGTGATGTAGGAGTCCAAACCGAAAATTGACTCGTATTTCCCAACTGGGGTACCTTCGTGGATTGAGTATGGCAAGCAACAGGTTGACATCTTTTTAGTGGGGTTTCAATAGAGAATTGGAATATGTTATTGATGATAACACTTGTACATATAATCTTGATCAATGTTACTAAGGGACTTTTTCTGAGCTTATATAAATATTTTCCTCGCCTCAATTGGAAGGAAATAATTTTTTCGGGGGCTTTCAAGCTTTTTACCAACAAAAGCGTATTTGATTAATCATCGGTTGAAACACAGCAGATTTCCCTGAGTCCCCTTGTGAAATCTCTGTATTAACTCCATACAGGCCTCGTTTCTTCTCAGATTGTAGATGAGAGAGTCTGCAGTATCTCCGAATTCCACGGTCTTAAAACCAGTGTAAGATCTCGTTTACAAAGTTTCGGAGATGAAAAAAGTGAAAAAAAGTTGTCGCTCTTGCTTAGTAAGATACGTAATAATTGACAAACAGAATGTAAAACAAGAATAGTAACAATAAGCCATACAATTTTAATGTGAGACGGAAGAGGAGGACATCAGTATTCACCTTCTTATTTGGTAGTAGGCGTTGGTGAAGAAGAAAATTATAGATCAACTTTTGGTAAATACAGTTCTATCCACAAGACAATATTTGGTTATTCTCCAAACACAGGCAAACAGTCTATGAAAGATTTAAAAGTGTTTAAAACACGATTACCACTTATTATCATTATGATCACTTAGAATTTACGGCTGAAAAAGATCAATCAACAAATATCGGGATTAAGTGAAAAAAGATGCCGAAAAATAAAAAAAAAAAAAAAAAAATTCACCACGAAAGAAAACTTATATACACATTGTTGGTTCCAAAATCAAAGTTTACAACCTAGATTGTAGACTTTACATTGAAAGAACAGCTCTGATACAGTCACCGCTGTGCATGTCATCAAAAGCTTCGTTGATTTCAGACAAAGGATGTCTATGTGTAATGAATTGTTCAACCTTTAATTTACCTTCCATGTAGTCATCAACTAAACCTGGCAATTGAGTTCTACCCTTGACACCACCAAAGGCACAACCTTTCCAAGTTCTACCAGTGACCAATTGGAATGGTCTTGTTGAAATTTCCTTACCGGCAGCGGCAACACCAATAACGATAGAGGTACCCCAACCTTTGTGACAAGCTTCCAAGGCATTTCTCATAACGTTAACGTTACCGGTACAGTCAAATGACCATTCTAAACCACCATCAGTCATTTCAATCAATTTGTCGACAATGGTTTCACCTTCAGCCAATTTGGTAGAGTTGACGAAATGAGTAGCACCGAATTGTTTGGCCCATTCTTCCTTCTTGTCATTGATATCAACAACAATAATCTTACCAGCCTTCTTGACAGCGGCACCTTGAACAACACTTAAACCGACACAACCGGCACCGAAAACGGCAACATTGTCACCTTCTTCAATTTTAGCAGTGATGGTTGCAGCACCGTAACCTGTAGTGATACCACAACCTAACAAACAAGTCTTTTCATGTGGAGCCTTTGGATCAACGGCAACTACTGAGATATCGGCAACAACAGTATATTGGGAAAAAGTGGAACAACCCATGAAATGTAAGATATCTTTACCTTTACATTTGAATCTAGAAGTACCATCTGGCATTAGACCTTTACCTTGTGTTGCTCTTATCTTACCACACAAATTAGTCTTACCACTCAGACAAAATTTACATTCACGACATTCTGGAGTGTATAAGGCAATAACGGAATCACCAACTTTAACACTGGTGACACCTTCACCAATACTTTCAACGATACCTGCACCTTCATGACCCAAGATAGATGGGAATGCACCTTCTGGATCGACACCACTCAAGGTGAAAGCATCGGTATGACAAACACCGGTGTTTGTGATCTTGATACGGACTTCGTGGGCCTTTGGTGGCAGAACTTCAACATCCTCAATGGATAATGGTTTACCAGCTTCCCAAGCAACGGCAGCTTTACATGTGATTGTCTAATAATACAAAATGAGTAGTTAGTTAGTATTGTTGCTCAATAGTTGATAATTGATGATGTTGATGAGTGAATCCATCAAATGCATCGTGGTGGTGGGTGGAGTGATGACAAAGAAGACTTACTTTACCAGCAGTAGACATATTGTATGATGATGATGATGATGACGATGATAAATTAAACAATTGGTATTATAATATATATATATATATATATA
This sequence comes from Nakazawaea populi, assembly GCA_030557235.1. Classification (NCBI taxonomy): domain Eukaryota; kingdom Fungi; phylum Ascomycota; class Pichiomycetes; order Alaninales; family Pachysolenaceae; genus Nakazawaea; species Nakazawaea populi. Next base: position 75,996 of record JAKTVN010000033.1, read on the forward strand.
TATATGTATATTTGAATTATATTATATTATATTTGAATTGAATTGAATGTGAAAAGGAATCAATTTCCTGTATATATATATATATATATGAATGAATATTTGAGATAAAATTTCAACAATCTTTCCGGTTGAGTTGGTTGAGGAGAGAGACAAGAAGAGACAAGAAGAGAATTAAAGAGAAAGGGCAAAAGCGGGTATACACAACTGAATAAATTACTGTTTTAAGATGCATTTTCCCCTTATCCTTTCTTTCGGGCTCTTGTTCAACTACCCTGCCTGCCTCTCTCACAAGTCAAAATTTACTTAAATTAGCTACAAATGGAATGGATAAAACTGGAATAAGAATTGGATTGAACATCATCATCATCGTCATCATCAATATTATTATTATAATAAGGATATATAGAAGATGAAGCAATGATCATTTCAATAGTTGAAGCAATTTTAAATGGGTGTTAATAATAGAGTGGTGTATATATCAATCTGCCCCCCATTACCCAATTCTTTTCATTCCGAGTTATTTTTTTGGTTTTTTTCCATTTTTAATTTTGCTTTTTTGTTGTTTTTGGGGGCCAACACACACAAATACGAAATTGACTAAGAGTGAAGAAGAAGGAGTAGAGCCGTTTATATTTATTTATTTATCCATGGGATCCTTTTTTTTTTTTTTTTTTTTTAAAATGGATCGGTTTGAGAACAAAAGCAAGAAGGGTATGTTACTACCTCATCACCTCCTCCCGCATTTATTATACTCCTCTTTCTATATATATATTAGTAATCATCAACTAATAACACATACATCAGATGAAGCAAGCAATTTCTTTTGCCTCATCCTGGTTTTGTGTATTCATTTTTTCAAGATTTTTTAAAAACGCTACGTCAAATAAATCAATTGCTAATGCTATTATGTTTTCTTTACAGATCAAAAATAACGGTATTATGTAAGTTATTGATTATCTTTTGTCCCACATATATATTGAAATACAATTCCGCAAATTCTAAATAGCTGTAAATCCTAAATTTCAATCAACATCAAAAAGGGGGCTCATCGATCTAAATAGTAGTAGGCAGGGCACATTAGTTAATATTGCTTTGACGAGTGTTTTTTTTTTTATTCCTCATGGCTGTTTCTTACTTCTTCTACTTTGCTTCCACCACTAAAAGGCCTTTGTTACCCTTTCAATCTACTTTCAACGTGAAGTGAAAGGAGTGCATTCCTTACCAAAACCTTTCATTGTATTGGGGGCTGTCTGTTGTAGATTTGGGAAAATCATCTCATAAAATAACTAATCATTCCGGTAGTAGAGTACAGTTACATAATACATCGGTAACTCACTAAAATGCTTGCCAACCAACTTTGGAAGCGATGCTATCATTCTGTTCAACATATAAACCCTGAACGCTCCCCAACAATAGCCACAAAGATCTTGTCTCATGCATTGCAAAAATATGTCCCGCAATATGGCTTCAAGGAGATTTCTATATTGAATGCATCTCTGGATTTAGGTTACCAGACTTCTTCTATTCTTGGAGTGTTCGATTCAGACCCTGTTAAGAAGCTAGTGCAATACAATTTGAGTTCCAAGAGACTCGAATTGGCAAATCATCGCGAAATTTTATTAGAACAAGTTCAAAATGATGGTGCAAAATTGCATGAAATTCAAATGTTGAAATTGGTGATGGCTAAGAGATTGGAATTAAACAAACCAATATTGAAACAATACACAGAAGCATTGAGTTTGATGATCCTACCACAAAACCTCCTCACATCTATTGAAGAATTGCTCAAATTAGCAGACGAGATTTGTTTTTTAAGTAATGATCAGTCAAACGATTTCAGTTGGTATTCCAAGAGATTGACAATAGCTGGTATATACGTCGAGAGCGAATTACACATGTTACAACAAGATCTTGAAGCTCAAAATATCGATAAATCTATACAATACATGACTCAAAAAATCGATGAGTTTGCAAATTTAGGTCAAGCGTATAATAACGTTGAAGAATGGTCAGTGTTTCAACTGATGAGCTTGATAAATTTAATCAAATCTCAATTGGCCAGAGGTTAACTCGAATCATCATTGTCATCGTCATGTATATATGTTATATATTCATATAGCAAAACCCCCACCGTGACTTCAGATTAATGTATTAACACGAGTATCAACATATGACAACAATCAATTACGCCGTTGTTGCAGTTTGCGTTGTAGACGATGCCATTGAAGTTCTAATTTGTATTATTTGATCTCTCAACATTTCTAAATTCTTGTTCTTTGTCGTTATTTGTTCCTCCACTCTCTTAACTTCGTTCAAAATGAATTCTATTCTCTTATCAACATTCAATTTTGCTTCAGTGAAGTCATGTGGTAGAAGCACTGGTCCTACCAATTTATAAATTTTATTGTCATCATCCTCGTTCAACTTATCAAACTCTTGTTTAACACTCAAATTCTCTTGATATTGAGTCTCGAGTTTTTGTCTGGCTTGCATCAACTCCTGTTGTGCTTGCTGCTCAGCTGTGAAATCCTTCGATAATTTTTCCAATTGTGAAGACATCTTAAATCAAATAGCTCGCAAAATTATCAATGAATTCAATTCCTTTTACTTCTCTTTTCACAGTAAAACAACACCAAAAAAAAAAAAATAAAAAAAAATAACAGAGAATGCTAGAATGGAGTGAAAAGAGTGCCACCCTCTCACATTTATAATGATTGTAAGTCAAAATCATCACCAAAATCATAGACCAATCTTAATGAAACATAAACTAACCTTCGAGGCCATAGATCAAACCATGGACAGATTTGCCACCTCCAAGACATTTACTAGAGGAAGATGTTGAAGATGAAGATGCTTCTTTTGATAATTCCATAATACCAATAGTGGATGTTCAACTACATAACTCGAACCATTTCACAAGTCTTGTTGTTGCTCCATCTAATTTGAGTAAGATTATCACTAGCATTGGTGATGTTGTTAAAATTGGTCAAATCAACATCAATTATCCTAAAATTGTGCCACCAGCAGTATTACAAGGTGATAATGATCTGGATTACGATGAGGATATACAACTATACAGCGGTGGTGAGGATTCCGTCAAGGTCAAGACGATGCAAAAAGATATTTCAATTGAAATATTGGCTGTGGGAACAACCATTTTCGTCTCTATACCATACATTGCAGATCAATTGATTACAAATTTGATAGCATCACAATTGATCCCCAAAATTAATTATGGCAAATTGGTCGCCATATCAATAGACAATGGGCTCGAGCAGCCTTGTTACTTGACCAATGTGAAGGAACTAGAGATATCATTGGCACCATTGGCACCTCCGGGCTATGTGGCGGGACCTATCAGTTCTTTTATATCCAAATCTGTTGCCTTGCATAAGAATACCATTAGTTTGTCCACCAATGACACTACAAATGATTTGATTGAAGTCTGTCAAGTTTTGAAAAAATTGATACCTATCAACAATTCAAAATATATTGCCAATTGCCGCAAATTATTGAGTTATAGTAACAATTTGAATGGGTTATACGTATAGTGAATTTGTGTATATATATGCTTTACTTTACTTTACTTACCTAATATATAATTGACACAGTATCTGTCATCGATCGTTTTTTGGATATATCTTTTTTTTACACGACCCTGAAATCTTTCTGTTAAAATTTTTCAGAGAAAGAAAAAAAAAAAAAAAATTTTTTGTGTAAAGGAAGAGAGATAATATCAGATTGGCAGTGTGTAACGGAATCAAGATATAGATAGATATAGACCTAGGTGTATATCCCATTTGTATTTATAATGGCCGATTACTTGCTTTTCGAAGAGGCCACTGGTTATGCCATCTTCAAGGTGAAGTTGCAACAAGATGATATAGGATCAAGATTAAAAGAGGTTCAAGAGGCTGCATCTGATTTAGGAAAATTCAGTAAATTAGTTGAATTAATCTCATTTGCACCTTTTAAAGGAGCTGCACAAGCTTTAGAAAATGCCAATGAAATCTCTGAAGGTTTGGTATCCGACTACTTGAAGAGTGTCTTGGAATTAAACTTACCAAAGTCATCGAAGAAGGCTAAAGTCACTTTAGGTATCTCTGATAGAAATTTGGGTCCATCTATTAAGGAACTGTTCCCATTCGTTGATTCAATATCTAATGAAGTTGTTCAAGATTTGTTACGTGGTATTAGAAACCATGGTTTCAAATTGTTTAAAAACTTGCAGGAAGGTGATGTCGAAAGAGCTCAATTAGGTTTGGGTCACGCTTATTCAAGAGCCAAGGTTAAGTTCAGCGTTCAAAAGAACGATAATCATATCATCCAAGCCATTGCTCTCTTGGATCAATTGGACAAGGATATCAACACTTTTGCCATGAGAGTTAAAGAATGGTATGGTTGGCATTTCCCAGAATTGGCTAGAATTGTTCCTGATAATTATACCTATGCTTCATTGGTTTTATTCATCAAGGATAAAGCTTCTTTAAACGATGAATCATTACATGACTTGGCCGCATTGGTCAACGAAGATGCTGGAATAGCTCAAAAGATCATTGATCTGGCCAGAATCTCTATGGGTCAAGATATCAGTGAACAAGATATGAATAATGTCTTAACATTTGCAAAGAGAACCGTTTCAATTTCCGATTATAGAAAGCAATTATTTAAATATTTGACTGAGAAAATGAACACCGTTGCTCCAAACTTATCAGAATTGATAGGTGAAGTTGTTGGTGCTAGATTGATTTCACATGCTGGTTCGTTGACAAACTTATCAAAACAAGCTGCTTCCACAGTACAAATCTTGGGTGCAGAAAAGGCCTTGTTTAGAGCTTTGAAAACTAAAGGTAATACCCCTAAATATGGTTTGATCTACCATTCATCATTCATCGGTAGGGCATCTGCCAAAAACAAAGGTAGAATATCGAGATACTTGGCTAATAAATGTTCAATTGCTTCCAGAATTGATAATTACAGTGACGAACCAACAAATGTCTTTGGTACGATATTGAAAAAACAAGTTGAAGACAGGTTACAATTCTATGACACTGGTAAATCACCAATCAAGAACGCCGATGCAATGAAAGAGGCATTGAGTTTGAGTGGTTACAGTGCTGGTGATTTGATCGAGGATGATAAAACTGAAAAGAAGGAAAAGAAAGAGAAGAAAGAGAAGAAAGAAAAGAAAGAAAAGAAAGAGAAGAAAGAAAAGAAGGAAAAGAAAGAAAAGAAGGAGAAAAAGAGAAAATCAGATGATGGTGAAGAATCACCAAAGAAGAAGAAGAAGAAGTCAAAGGATTGAATCCGTTATAAATTGTATCATATATAAGTTATTGTCTTCTGTTGTCGTTGTATCTGTTTATCCTCTTTTTTTATTTTCCACCATTTTTATCTAATTAGGGTTTTGTGTTTCATATCTGTAACTGGTTTAAACATGTAATTATAATCCATATGGGATCATACACTCTCGGATGTATATATACCAAAATAGAAAAAAAATAGTTAACCCACAACACCCACAGACAAATCGGCCCTCATTTCCACAGTCTTATCCAGGCTTATAAACCTCTCAGCTTCCATTCTCTTAAAATGTCTTCAATCTTATTTCGTGTGTCTTCATCATAACTCTTGTTTCTCAAAAATTTCCCAACAGGCACATCTTCCCCTTTTAAAAAACTCTTCAATTTATATCGATGCAACCAGATCTCATTGACTTCTTCCAATTTCTTTGACCGATAAGTGGCTTCTGAAATGTACAACGGTCTTTCAGAAGAGTAATCACATTGAATATGTTGCTTAAAGCAATTAGAACAGGAAGGTAAACCTTCATCACATCTCTTATGCTTGAGACGACATATCCAGCATCCAACTTTTGATCTCGTTGAAGACTTGCGCTGTTGGCGGTACGATTCTCTCGAAGTCTGTGGTACCCATTCTTGATCCTTTTCAATCACCAACTTTCTGCCTTTGGCTTCAATTTTGGGTTTGACAACAACATTGGGTGATGGAGGAGCTGTCGTTTGCAACTTTGCACCGCCAACATGCATTTTACTTATCTTTGTTGTCCGTTTTGTTCTGGGCTTAAAAGTCAACAATTTAATAGACTTTTTCAGAGATGCTTTGTTGAGGAGGGGTTTGACTACTTTGTGAGACTGCTTCAGCTTCACCGTTTGCTTCTTAACCCTTTTCCTTCCCACAGTCTTGTTGCTAATACGTTCAATCTTTTCAACACTCTTTCTTGCCTTTCCCTCCTCTGGAGCCTTGTCATAGCTCTGTTCAGTCTTTATAACTCTCTGCCTATGATCGTATCTCTTTCTGGAAGCTTTGAAAGGTGAAGCTTGACCAAATTGACACACCGGAGCCATCAGTTTTGTAAGCTCTTCAAGAGCGTCAGCATTCTTCACCTCATCCTGGTCACTTATCTCCTCATATTCAGATAACAACTCAATGAGTTTGTTTGCATTTTCAGGTATTGACTCATCTATAGCAAAACCTGAATATTCATAACTAATTGCTGCTTGGTAAGCACTGGTGTCAGAATCAATGTCGGAATCATTATTACCTTTGTCAACGATCTTGACTGGATTGATTGAAACTTTTCTTGGATCGATATCGTTTCTCATCATTTCATCAAGGGGGTAATATGCGGAATTCATCAACATGAACTCACTAATAAGCAGTGCTTCCAGCATCTTGTGCATATCTCCTCACTCAAATTCAAATTGAGAGAGCCTTGACATGGCAGCATTACCACTATTTATCACTGCTCTATAACACCCTTTTGATCTATCTGTGAACAATGTTTATGTGATAGATCACATTTATCATCTATTTCATATCATCATATATGACAGACATCTTTTATGTGATTCAAAAGGCTGTTTGGGCCAGTGAGTGATTGATCAAGTTGTCAAGCGATGTGACATTCAATGAGAGTACTGTCAGGTCAAATTCATCACCGAAATGATGCATGATCATTCTATCGATATGGTGATGATGCTTCAATACAATAGTTTTTTGTACCATATCGTAGGTGTAACATAATTTTGAAAGACAAACACGTGACTAGGTCGAGAGCGAGACATTTCTAAATGCAACAATTGCAAAATGACTTAAATGAACGCATACATATATGACTACGAAATGGCGTGCAGCAGTGCCTTCTCCTTTACAGGCGTGTAAATTGGATTAAAGGGCTGTTAAATTTTCGTGTTTACAATTTGCTCCTTTGGTGTTTGGTGAGAAGTTGGGAAAGGACGTGTTTGATTGTTCCAAAAAAGTACAAATAGGAACTGGGACACTACTACAAGAAAGATGAGCCGCAAAAAAAAAAAGTCGCCAAACTTAATTATAGATCTGTGTTAAAAATAGAAACCTTTCAAGGCGAGCACCGAATTTTTTTTTAAAGTACTGCCATTTTTCGCGATCACAACACCCTTTTATGTTCCAAATATGTCACCATCTCTGTACATAGGATATATATATAAATATAGGCAAAGTTCGCATGTTTTTCAAAAACTAGCCAAGTCAATCTCATTCAACTAAATCAATCCACACACACATATCACACAATGATCAGCATAGCACAGCTCATACTAACAGTGTCGCTGTTGTCTTCAGGGGCTTATTCAGCTACGAGTTGTAACCCAATGTCGGCCACATGCTCAGCTGACAAGGCAATTGCTACATCATTCTCTGAGGATTTCAAATCAAGTTCACCTTACTTCGATACGTATCAGGACTCAGGTCTGATCAAATACACAGATGATGGCTTGGAGTTGACCTTGGCGAAAAGATTTGACAACCCCTCTTTGGTATCAAAGGGATATATGCTTTACGGAAGAGTCGAGGCCATTGTCAAGGCTGCAGATGGACAAGGTATTATATCTACCGTTTATTTACAAAGTGATGTTTTGGACGAGTTGGATTGGGAGTGGTTCGGAGGTGATGCATCACAAACTGCCACCAACTATTTCAGTAAAGGTGACACAACCACATATGATAGAGGAACATACTGGAATATGGATGACCCAAGATCTGATTACCATAACTACACAATGGAATGGACAGAGACCGAGACCACATGGTATGTCGATGGTCAAGTAGCAAGGGTCTTAGCCAGCACCAACAGTGAAGGGTACCCACAGACTCCAAGTAGAATCTTCATTGGTATGTGGGCCGGTGGGGATCCTTCCAATGCTGAGGGCACTATCGAGTGGGCTGGTGGACTCACTGATTACTCTCTGGCTCCATTTACCATGGGTCTCAAACAATTGGTCGTCACTGATTATTCGTCTGGTACTGAATACTCATACAAAGACCAATCAGGTTCTGTCGACTCGATTGAGGCCGAAAATGGAGAAGTCAATGGTAGATATAACCAGGCTGTTCAAGAGTTCAATCTGTTATTGAGCGGTGAGACTTTAAGTGTTAGTCCATCGAGCTCATCATCACCATCTTCATCCAGCAGCGATTACAGCAGTTCAACAATCAGTGCATCCTCGAGCAGTCACTACAGTAGTAGTTCATCAGCAATTCCATCCAGCAGTTATCACAGTAGTTCAGCAGCCATTACATCAAGCAGCTCTTTCTATAACTATTCCAGCAGCCAGCTGGTAAGTAGCAGTTACGCTTCATCTAGTTATCAAAACAGCAGTGCGTTGAGCAGCAGTGCTATTACATCTAGCAGCTTTGTTGCCTCTAGCAGTGACGTTGCATCTAGTTCCCAAAGACATAGTCTTGCTGCCAAGGAAGTCACTTCAACTGCAGACAGAGATTCAGCAGATGCTTCATCTGTCATTCCAACCACACTTTCCACTGTATTATCGTCTTCGTCATCACTATCATCTTCAGTACTGTCTATTTCGTCAGAAAGCAGTGGTGGTGCAATCGGAAATTTTCAACAATCAGCTGGTGCTTTATTTATTGCTATCCCATTGATGTTGTTGGGTCTTGCTTAAGGTTTTTAAAATTAGTATGGGATCATGAATTTAGCTACAAAATTGCATTTTTTAATAGAATCAAATAACATTTATGAAAAGAATAATACATCAGTTTTTTTACAAATCAAAATAAACAATGAAACAATAAAGATAATGTAGAGTGAGAAGAGATTCACGAGACTGTTGTTGCCAAACTCAAATAAAAAACAACATCAGTCAAAAAGAATACTCTGTAGCAGCACTCATCAATTGGAAAAATTAAATAGATAAATGGTTAAAAAAATAAATAAAAAGAACTGAATTTTTGAGTGACCCATACTGGAGGACAACTATCGAAATAAATCAAAAAAAGCCTTTTGAATTAAGTCTTCAGCGAAGCCAATCATGCTTGGGCTGCCAATTCTTCAAGCAATTTGAAATTACGTTTTTCAATTGATCCATTTCCTGGTAAAACTGTAGATCCCATGAGATATGTGTCAACTTCACGAGCACATTGCCTTCCTTCTTGAATACCCCAAACAACCAAAGATTGACCACGTCTACAATCACCAGCAGCGAACAAGTTGTCGTCCGCTGAGACTCGGTACGCATTTGGATTTGCTGTGGCGATCGTACCACGTGAAGTCCGTGGTGCCAAATTTTCAGCTTCTGGACCAACAAATCCCATCGATAACAAAACAACATCTGCTGGGAAGAATTCTTCCGAACCTGGAACCTCAGCCATTTGCCAAGCTCCACTCTCTGATTTTTTCCATTCAACTCTAACAGTGTTGATACCCTTTACATTTCCTTCACCATCGTCAATGAACTCCTTAGATAAAATGCAGTACTCTCGTGGGTCTTGACCGTAGTGTTCCTTCACCTCAGAATGACCGTAATCGACTCTAAAGATCCTTGGCCATTGAGGCCATGGATTATCCTTACCACGAGCAGCAGGTGGATGTGGCAATAATTCGAAGTTTGTGACTGACTTGGCACCATGACGTGTAGCAGTACCCAAACAATCATTACCGGTATCACCACCACCAATAACAACAACATATTTGCCCTCCAATTGCTTTCTAATCTCTGGTAAGTGTTCATCCAATAAGGCTTGGGTGTTTGCCTTCAAAAGCTGCATTGCATACATGATGTTGTTTAATCCACGGCCCGGAATTCTCAAGTCTCTAGCAATGGTGGAACCAACGGTAAAGACGACAGCATCATTAGACTCTTTTAACTCTTCGACAGTGATATCTTCCCCAACTGTTGTGTTACAGATAAAGTTAATACCGTCTGCTGCCAACAAATCGGTACGACGTTTGACAATACGTTTATCCAATTTCATGTTCGGAATACCGTACATCAACAAACCACCAGGTCTATCTGATCTTTCGTAGACGGTGACTTTATGACCCGCTCTGTTCAATTGATCGGCACAAGCTAATCCAGCTGGACCTGAACCAACGACGGCAATAGTTTTTCCCGAACGAATCTGTGGTGGATTTGGCTTGATCCATCCTTGTTCAAAACCATGATCAATGATTGCAGCTTCCACAGACTTGATACCGACTGGATCTTCATTGATACCCAACACACACGCACCCTCACACGGAGCAGGACAAATCCTTCCTGTGAATTCTGGGAAGTTATTTGTCATCAACAAACGCTGTAAAGCATCGAACCATCTATCTTTGAAAACCAATTCATTCCATTTTGGTATTACATTGGAAATCGGACAACCACTATCAGAGGTACAAAATGGAACACCACAATCCATACAACGAGCAGTTTGGAACTTCAATTCATCTTTAGTGAGACGAGATGATAACTCGTTCCAATCTTTGGTTCTTTCCTTGCTTGGTCTATACTTCTCGGCGCGACGTTTGTATTTGATAAAGCCTCTGACTTTGTCCAAGTTTTTAGCCTTTTGACCTTCAGCACTGATATCTATTATGGTGTCTTCAACATCCAATACCTTAGGCTCGTGTGATGCTGCTTTCGAAGAGACAATTAATTTACCCTTCTTGTTTTTCAAGATCTCACCATTTGTGATGTCAGCTTCTGGATCTTCCTTAATGGAGGTCAAGAAGGAATGAATTTCCTTTTTCTTTGCCAATTCTTTAGCCTTCAGTTCCTCTTCCAATACTTTTTTATATTCATGAGGTAATACCTTGACGAAACGTGGTAAGATTCTGTTAAAATCGTTTAAAACCCTGTCAGCAATTTCTGAATTGGTATAATGACGGTGGTCCTCAATCAACCCACGCAAAAAAGCAACTTCAACAGGGTCCGTTACTTGAGTCAACTCCACAGATCCATGGTTGACCTTGGTGTCAAACTCCTGTCCAATATCCAACACATAAGTGATACCACCTGACATACCAGCGGCAAAATTTCTTCCAGTGGTACCCAAGACGACGACACGACCACCAGTCATGTATTCACAACCATGGTCACCACAACCTTCGACGACAGCAGTAGCACCAGAGTTACGAACGGCAAAACGTTCGGCAGCGATACCACGGATGAATGCAGTTCCAGATGTAGCACCATACAAACATGTGTTACCAATGATAATGTTTTCTTCCGCTTTAAATCTAGAGTCTTTTGGTGGGTAAACAATAAGACGCCCTCCAGATAAAGATTTACCAAAATAATCATTGGAGTCACCAGATAATTCTAAAGTAATTCCAGGGGCTAAGAAAGCGCCGAATGATTGACCAGCACTACCCTTAACATTGACGTGAACAGTATCATGCGGTAAACCAGCGAGACCAAACTTCTTTGACACTCTGTAAGACAAAGTAGCACCTAAGGCACGGTCAGTATTGATAATATCACAGTCTATGGTGACGGGTAACCCTTTCTCCAATGTTACCTCCGCTTCATCAATCAACTTATTGTCAAGACGAACGTGTAATCTGTGATCTTGTTTTTTAATACATCTGGTGGCGACACCTGGACGAATGGTGTGGGCAGGAGTCAAGATCGGCGACAAGTCAATGTTGGCATTCTTCGTGGTTCTCAAATCATCACGTACTCTTAATTTCTCGGCACGACCAACCATCTCATCGATAGTTCTAAAACCCAATTTGGCCATAATTTGTCTCAACTCGTTCGAGATGTAGTAGAACAAGTTGATGACATGCTCAGGGGTACCTTCGAACTTCTTTCTTAATTCAGGATCTTGGGTTGCAATACCAACCGGACATGCCCCAGTATGACACTTTCTCATCATGATACAACCAAGAGAAAGCAAAGGCAAGGTGGCTAAACAGAATTCTTCAGCACCTAACAAACAAGCGATTGCAATATCACGACCTGTTCTTAAATTACCATCAGTTTGAACTGCAACTCTACCTCTCAAATCATTCAAAACCAATGTTTGATGAGTTTCAGCTAAGCCTAATTCCCATGGTAGACCTGCATATTTAATACTAGACCATCTAGCGGCACCAGTACCACCATCGTGACCTGAAATCAAAATGTGATCGGCTTTGGCTTTGGCGACACCAGATGCAATAATACCAACTCCAACTTCTGATACCAACTTGACTGAAACACGAGCTCTTGGATTAGCACATTTCAAATCGTAGATCAATTGTTTTAAATCTTCGATAGAGTAAATATCATGATGTGGGGGTGGAGAAATCAAGCCAACGTGTGGAGTAGAATGACGGGTCTTTGCAATCTCTTTTGAAACCTTATGACCTGGTAACTCACCACCTTCACCTGGCTTTGCACCTTGGGCCATTTTGATTTGTAATTCATCAGCATCAGACAAATAATAGGAAGTGACACCAAATCTACCAGAAGCAACTTGCTTGATTGATGATCTCATTGTATCACCATTAGCATTTACCTCTGAACGTTCCGGATCTTCACCCCCTTCACCAGTATTGGATTTGGCACCTAATCTGTTCATGGCAACTGCTAAAGTTGAATGAGCTTCCATGGAGATAGAACCGTATGACATGGCACCAGTAGCAAAACGTCTTACAATCTCAGTCCATGGCTCAACTTGGTCAATTGGAACAGCGGTGGATGATTCAAATTCAAAATCTAACAATCCACGCAACGTACAATTTCTGATCGCTTCATACTCTTTTTTGGAGTAAGCTTCATAGGCCTTTTCATTTTTGTTTTTGACAGCATCCTGAATATTTGCAATAGCAACAGGTTCATTGATATGCGCCTCTCCACCATCCCTCCAATGGTATTCACCAGTTTCTGGTAATCCAATCTGCTTAACAGATGATCTTGTAGGATAACCGAGCTCGTGCAACGAGAACAGATCTTGAGCAATGTATTCGAATGTAACACCTTTGATTCTTGATGCTGTACCAGCGAAACATTTATCGATTACCGAGTTGTCAACTCCCAACGCTTCAAAAATTTGAGCACCTTTGTAAGATGCCAAAGTGGAGATACCCATTTTCGACATAGTTTTCAAGATGCCACCATCAATAGAATGTTTATAGTTCTCCATGATTTTCAGGTCAGATAACTCGCCTCTAATCAAACCTTCCTTATTCATTCTCAACAAAGTTTCCATAGCCAAGTAGGGGTTGATGGCATCAGCCCCATAACCTAGTAATACACAAATGTGATGTACTTCTCTTGCCTCAGCAGTCTCAACAATCAAAGCAACCTTGGAACGCAACTTTTGTCTGACCAAATGATGGTGGACAGCACCGATGGCTATTAAGGCTGATATTGGAACTCTGTCTTTGCAAACAGCACGATCAGTCAAAGTGATAATTTGATGGTTTTCTGCAATAGCTTCAGTAGCCTCTTCGCATACACGATCGATGGCATCAGTGTAACCGTTCAAACCTTCTGATTTGTCAAAGGTGATATCGATGGTGGCACAAGACCATTTCGGGTAAACTTTGGAAATATGCTTCAATGCATTGAACTCTTCAATGGTTAAGATTGGTGATGGCATCAACAATCTGTTACATTGTTCTGGTCTCATCTCCAAAATATTACCCTGTGGCCCAATATAACACTCCAAAGACATAACAATCTCCTCTCTGATTGGATCGATAGGAGGGTTGGTAACTTGAGCAAAAAGTTGTCTGAAATACTCATACAACAACTTTGGTTGCTCTGACAAACAGGCTAAAGCGGCGTCGTTTCCCATAGAGCCCAAAGCTTCTTTACCATCATGTGCCATAGGAGCCAACAACAACAACAATTGCTCATGAGAATAACCAAATGATTTCAACCTTCCGTCAGACTCAACAGTGACATCAGTTGGTAACGCTGGAGCTAACTCACTTGGACCAACATTTTTGGTCTCCAACTTGGTTAATAATTCGGGCATAGTAATGATATTTGCTAATAACCATGACTTGAAATCAACCCTTGAAGCAACTTGGTTTTTCAATTCGCGATCATCAACGATTCTACCTTCCTTTGTGTCAACTAACAACATACGTCCTGGTTGTAAACGTCCCTTTTGGATAATTCTATCAGACTCAATTGGGATAACCCCGACTTCAGAAGCGCAAATAATTCTGTCATCATCAGTGACATAATATCTACATGGTCTTAAACCATTACGGTCCAAGTTAGCACCGCAGTATCTGCCGTCAGCAAAAGTAAATAATGCTGGGCCATCCCATGGTTCTGATAAACAAGCTGCCCATTCGTAGAAAGCCTTTTTCTTTGGATCGATGTTTGGATTGTTCTGCCAAGCTTCTGGAACTAATACCATGATTGCCTCAGGCAATGACAAGACACCGTTGATGACTAACAACTCCAATACATTATCCAAAGCAGCCGAATCTGATCCTCCTTCCTCAATAATTGGATATAATTTGTCTAATTCATCGCCAAACAATTTGGATGCCATGACACCTTCCCTTGCTCTCATCCAGTTTTTATTACCTCTCAAAGTATTGATCTCACCATTATGAGCAGCCCATCTCAAAGGCTGGGCTCTATCCCAAGAGGGGAAAGTATTTGTAGAAAATCTTGAATGAACTAAAGCAAAATGAGCTTCATAGTCAGCATTGACCAAATCATGGTAGTAATTATAGACTTGCAGTGGTACCAATTGACCTTTGTAAACGATGTTCTTAGTGGACAACGAGCATATGTAGAACCAATTGTGTAAACCAATGGTGTGGGTGGATTGTTTGCGTAAAATGTACAACTGCCTTTCAAATCTTTTGCCAAATTTAGTTTCAAAATCATCATCTGAAAGCTCAACCGGAGAATCACCTGATCCATATGCTTCTTCCAAAACCACAAGCGGTTGCAAAACTAAAGGTTCCCTGGATAATGCCGCAGGACCTAAAATAGTGGAATCATGAGGAACTGTTCTCCAACCCAAAACTCTGAGACCCAAAGACTTGGCAATGTTTTCGAAAGTGTTTTTAGACCTTTGAAAAACAGAATCATCATTTTTGAAAAAAAGGTTACCAACCGCATACTGCCCCAAATTTGGTAATTTGATTTGACAAAGATAAGCAAACTCTCTCTTCATAAATTTATGAGGAATCGATGTCATTACACCTGCACCGTCACCATCTCTGGCATCGGAGCCCACTGCACCTCTATGGGTCATGTTACATAACAAGTATCTTGCATCAGAGACAATCTTGTGGGATACTTGACCTTTTATATGACAAGCGAAACCAACACCACAGGCATCTTTCTCCAATTCTGGATTGTACAAACCTTTCGCAGTTGGCAAAGTAGAAGCCCAGGATGTGTTTGTTGGGGTTTCATCATATTCATAGACTGAGTATTGTTCTTTTTGTTCATTCAGCGACTCCTCTTGCTGGAGTTGAGAAGACATAATTTTATCTTTCAACTTGACAGAGTAACAATATGTTAGTAGGTTTGCTTCGTAGCATCCACATGAGATGGAATCAAGTAAACGGACATACCTTTTGAGTTTGTGGGATGAGGTTATATTGCCCTATATGGAGAAATTTCCAGCTAATAAGATGACTTGAAAGGAATGATTATTGGGATCTTGATGGCTGAATTCGAGAAAGAGATTCTATGAAGAAATCAAAGTTTGAGTTTGTGATTTAATCTATTGTGAATAAATATCTGCTATCAGACCCTTCCTGGAAGATGAGAGATAAGAAAAAGAGACAGTGGTATGATACGATTGATTGAAGTGTAGTATATCTTGTTAAAAAATTAACTGCTGGGAAGAAGTTGATGAATTGTTGCAAAAAATTTTCCTCATAGTGTTTCCTTCCCACCAATCTCATTGATAGCTGCTGAGCACAATTGTTTGTTTGTCACGCCGAGGGAGATATGATTAACAAACTTCTCCGTTCTCCGCTTTATTGGTGTGCGCCACAACTTATCATCTTCCAATCACAATCTTGCAATTTGTAACTATACTAGGCGTACTGATGCAACTTTGGTAAACAAAATTGGAGGAAACAGCTGGTTCATATCATGGTGAAGCAGAAAAAAGTTCAACAATCTTGCACTGGAGAAGACTCAATAACATCTCAAATAGCACTAGGTGCAAAAAGGGAAAGTCAGCTATTAGGGTAGTGCTCAAAGACACAATTCAGTTATGATCAGCCACTCACACTGGAGTAAAGCTGAATAGCGATAACAAAAAAACAAGATTACAAATTGAGTCATGGAGAAGAAACTTTTACCTTTAATGGTTGCATACTTCGTCGGGCATCTCCACAAATTTTTCTGCTATTTATCTTCAGTACATTTTTCAAAACACTGATACACTTCAATTGATAGATACGTGAACCGAATAAAGCCAACTATGACTGAAAAAGCACTTGAAACTACAAGTAAAAGAGTGTAGGGAAGGGGAACGGGCGATTATCGCTATACATCATATTTTTATTTCGAATCATTAGCTGGCTTTAGCGGCGTATACTATCCAAGAAGAGATATAGCGAATAGCGCCCACACGGCCAGTCACCTCTTGATATCGGTCTCTACCGAACAGAAGATAATTAGCCTCATGTCATTTATGAAGCGGGGCATATGCAAGAAATTTGTTCATAATGTTTCCCAAAATGTGTTCAAGCCGAGCAGTAATACAACTACGAAGCTTTTCACAACTGATTATATCAAATTTGGGTAATTATCGTATAGATAGATCACACAAGTTATACTAGTTTATAGAATTTTTCAACAAAAGCTTAACACCGTTCTCTTGTTGCTGCCACTATTTATTAGTTTATTTGCGCTCTAGGTTCAAAAATATATGAGCTAGTCTCATAATAAACAATGCAGTTGACTCTTCGGTGAAAAGCACAAAAGCACATATTTGGTGGAAAATTAATAAACACTTTTTTAGTGTACATCTTGTTCTCTAAACAGATTCTTATTTTGTGTCCTTAACTAGGATTACCCTTAAATTTGCTTCTTCTTCGACCGTCGTTGATGACTTCGTCTCATGAACTGCACAAAGCGAATCAAGGAATCCCAAAAGACAACTTTATAGATATCTTCATTCCGCAAACATGTACTATGACTTTCGAGATGGAGTTTCATCATTTAATCACATAGCACATAAACCCAAGCATTTTAAACCAAGTTTCAAATCGTCTCATCAACTGTCGCATGGAGATACTGAATGGTCCATGTATTGCCTCCCCCTCATTTTTATGTATAGTGTTATCCGCTAGAATAGTCTGTGGTGCGGCATACCCTGAAAAAGAGTTCTTTTATACAGAGTTTTATAAGCTAATAATGGGGTTCATTATATTTGAGACTTGCTTGAACTAGTCTATACTATCACTAAGAAAACTTTTATTACACAACACCATAGCGAGAGTCTTTTGAAGTCCCTCTTGATTGAGTTTTGAAAATGGATCAATTTCTACCACAGTTGAGTATACAAATGCAGCATTTTGAGCTTCCGATATAGAGCCGAACTTTGCCAAGTGGCAATGTCAAGATTATGATATTTTTATGTTACAAAGTGGTAATACCTACAAATGCAATAAGTGAAGATGAGTGGATATCGTGAAGAGAAGAGGTTGTGCTTAGTCTTCATCTACCCATTCCCCCTCAGCATCACCATCTTCTTCGTCATCATCCTCCTCCTCATCCAGACCACCTTCAACTTCCATCACTCTGTCACCAGTGGTGATATCATTTTCATCATACTTGTTGTATATCCTTGAACTTTTACCGATTTCCTCTGCCTGAACCTTAGCCCTCAGCTTCAACTCCCTCAACTCTTGACGGAATGATGCTCTTACACTTCTATTGCTGAAACAATCCCACATCTTGAGCCCAGGGGCTACACCACCGATGATGACGTTTCCGGCAACTTCAATATCAGACGCAAAAGAGGCTGTTAACACATTGCCACAACCAAAATCTCTTGAAAGAATCATCGATGGTTTCTGTTGGTCGGAGATCTTCCAGACTTTAGTCTGTTTTTCACCCATTGCACCGGTCAAGATCAAGCCGTCGATGAAATTGTTGGTTTCTAAAGTTGATATACCCGCGTCGTGGGCGTGTAATGTCCAAACTGGTTTGCTTTCCAATTTTGCATCGAAACAGTAAACGTTACCCTTGTCTGTTCCAGCGTATATGTATGACCCAGAACCAAATTTAACAATCTCGACATCCTCACCTTCTGAAACTTGGTAATTTTTCGTCATCTTAGACAACTCATTGATTCTCACATCGGATAATGCTACCGTAGAGTCATAGCCACCTGTCAACAAGATTGATGCGTCTGTACTGTACCATTGAGAGGATGAGACTTGCTTTTGATGATGAATATGATTCATCGATCTCACCAGCAGTTGAGTAGACATGTCCCATAATTTCACCGTCAGATCTGCTGATGTAGATGCCAATATTGATCTGTGAAACTTATTATGCGCCAATGATAGTACTGCATCGGTGTGATGCGTTGTAACATGAACATTCTTCTTTTTTTTTTTCTTCTGTCCTAGTTGCTGATGTTGTTGTTCACCCAAGATGATGTCAGGAAACGATTTATCGACATAATCCAAATTCCATATCTCAATCGTGGGATCAAAAGAGCCCACTGCAGCAAAGTTTCCAATATTTGAATCATTATTTTCCAGCTTTGGGTTGAAATTTATCCATTCAACGCATAATGGGAATGCAGGAAGCATCATATCATGGTGTACGTATAAACTACTCTCCCTCACTTCATCATCATCTTGTCCATCATCGTAGACGTATACATCTAAGTAAGAAACATCATCCTCCGTTCTCGTGGCTAAAATCATATTGTCTGTAGGATATATTTGTAATTCCTCTTTCTCCTCTTGCTCTTCAGTTTCCGTAGGTAATGTGATATATGGATCTTCTTCACCTTCTTCGTTTTCGTTATCATGGTATTTAGCAGATGAATTGGCCAAACCTGGAAACATATGCAAGGCAGTACCTTCGTCTTCGTTCTCCTCATCATAATGCTCCAAGTCGTACTCTTTCAAATCATCATCAATCTCGATTTGATCTCTCAAACTGCCATGTTCTTTCTCTGCATTCGATAACGATACTTTGGCATCGGTTATTTGTAAATTGGCCATTTCTGCAAGCCTGTCCAACTCTTCTTCTGTAGCTTCATATTTCTCTGGAAACTCTTTAGCGAACCCTCTTGGGACCCAGTTGGAAGCTGATATCATGATGCTGGTGTAATATCTATATTCCAGTTATCTTTCTCTCTATCTACCTCTTCCCTCTTCTCTGCTTTAAAAAAAAAAAAAAAAATTTTCTGAAAAATCTAAATTTTTTTTTTTTTAATACACCACCATTCCCCTCTCCTGATATAGAAGTATGGGGCTGTGAATATTATTTCCACCAACAATTTTTTTCTTCTTTTACGTGCTTGGTCACTCAATCTGACACCCACTTGTTGTCAAAAAAGAGCGACAAGGTCCAATAGATAGCACTTATAGCACGATCTTGCACTAAAGAACAAGGAATATGTCTGAAGATAAGAGGATTCAACAGGTAACCAATGATGGTGATGACAAGAAACCAAAAATCGAAGACTTGCTCAAAATGTTGGCTATGAGTCAAGAGTTAAACAAGGATCAACCAAAGGACATGAAGGATTATAAATTTTGGAAGACACAACCTGTTCCAAGATTCGATGAGAAGATAACTCAAGAAGGTCCAATTGATGCTCCAAAAACTCCTGCTGACGTTCCTGATGAACCTTATAAATTGTTGTCGGAATTTGAATGGCACGAGTTGGATATAAATAACAAGGCCGAATTGGATGAATTGTACAAATTGTTACACGATCATTATGTCGAGGATAAGGATGCCACATTCAGACTCAACTACCCTGCTGGTTTCTGTGAGTGGGGGTTGACCCCACCTGGTTGGTTGAAAGAGTGGCATTTGGGTGTGAGGGTGAAATCGACTAAGAAATTAATTGCATTTATCAGTGCAATTCCAACAACGTTAAAAGTACATGGTAAAGAGGTGAAAAGTGTTGAGATCAATTTCTTAGTGGTGCATAAGCAATTACGTGGTAAAAGATTAGCACCAGTCTTGATCAAGGAGATCACGAGGAGGGTTAACAAGCACGATATATGGTTTGCATTGCATACCGCTGGTGTCGTATTGCCATCCCCAATATCGGTATGTCGTTACAACCATAGACCTATAAATTGGTCTACTTTATATGACGTTGGGTTCAGTCATTTGCCTCAAGGAATGACAAAGCTGCAAATGGTTGCCAAGTATTCGTTGCCAAACGAGACTAAAGTTGATGGTTTAAGACCTTTGCAATTAAAGGATATTGAATCAGTTTTCGAGTTGTTCAATAGATATCAATCGAGATTCGAGATCATTCAAGAGTTCAATATTGAGGAGTTCAAACATTGGATGTTGAATAAGGAACATGTCATTTACTCATATGTGGTTGAGAATGAAGATGGAAAAATTACTGATTTCTTTTCATTTTTCTTATTACCATTCAGTGTCTTGGGTAACGAGCAACATGATCAATTAAACATTGCGTATTTGTTCTATTATGCTACTGATTCAAAAGATTCAGGAAAGAGGTTGACAGAGTTAATCAATGATGCTTTGATCTTGGCCAAGAATATGAAAATTGATGTTTTTAACGCTTTGACATCACAGGAGAACAATTTGTTTTTGGAAAAGTTAAAATTCAGTCCGGGTGATGGATTTTTGAATTTTTACCTATTTAATTACAGATGTAAACCTATCTCTGGAGGAATTAAAAAGGAGACAAGAGAAGTTGATTCCGAGAGTACCAGTGGTGTTGGCGTTGTGTTATTGTGAAAAATGAGAAAATTCCACATTTCGGGGGGCTATTGATGAGCAATTGAATAGTCGGCACCATCATATTCATAAGATGATTTTTATCCGGTAAATAATTAAACGTATACTTGTAACTGATGGTAAGTAATAGCAACCACTTTATATAAATGAAATCAATAATGGAAAAATACAGCACTAAATGAAAGGAAGTAAAAGAACTCCAGTATATCCAGACGATCAATCAGTCTATATATATAAGAGAAAGAACACACAACGAAAAAAAAAAAAAAAAAATTCAAAAAGAAAAAAGCGTTCAGAGTCACGCAAAAGGTATATAACCTTCTTTATTATTATTATTATTATTATTATCAATATCGTCAACGTCATTCAACTAACAAGATCCCACACATCAGAAACCATAAACACTTGAAAAGAACAATGTTCATTGAAACAACTTCTTGACTTTACCCAACAATCCTTTCTTCTTCTGTCCATCTTGTTCATCTTCTCCACCTTCTTCTGCAATCTTATGACTCTTGATATTACCAAATCCTCCTCTTCCAGTAGAATATATCGGTTGCAATTGAGAGCCAGCAGAGACTGTAGGTTGTAGCTGTGGAGGTGGTGGAGGTGATGAAGTGTGGATCAAATTGGAATGGCCTCCTCTACCAGTGGATAAGATAAAATTACCATCTTTGTCATGACTGAGAGTGGCTTCTAATTGAGACAGTGTTGATTTTTGTGGTTTGAGATCTGGGGACTTGGCGGCGGCAACGTTTCCTTTACCTCCTCTACCTGTAGAGTAGTATTGTTCTTTAACTGGGGTCTCTCCTGTTTCCGACATTGTGCGATGGGATGTATGTAAAATAATAATGGTATCTATTATCTGTGTATCTAATTAATTAATTAATTATTATACAATTACGTACATGTATATATATATATATATATAGAGATATATATAGAAAAAAAGAATATTTTTTTTCTCTTTTTAATCATCTCTCTCCAACCGTCATTCATATTACACAAACAACTCACACAATCGGTCAATTGATAAGAAACAGGAAAAGAAAAAAATTTTTTTTTTTTTTTTTTTATTTCAAGACAAAAGAGAGAGGAGTGTGGCGGGTTTGTATAACGTTTTGAGCGGGTATTAGCGTTTTTTAAGATACAGTTCCATCACTTCTATTCCCATTTCATTCAATTGGAAAGAAATATCATCACCATGGTCACTATGACTCTTCTTCATCTCTTTTAATTGGAGCTCCACGTATTGCTTCAGAAATTCAGCATACTTGCCCTGCAATATCACCATCTCTTTGTCCTCCATCAATCCCAAAATTTGATTTGGGTCTTCCAATTCCTCGATACCTGGATATTTCCATTCCAAAACTTCTTGATCCTCTCCCACATCTTGTGTGCTCAATTGTAAATTATCGCTAAGAGCCAAAATACTCAAATTATCAGACAAATTCAACTGCACCAATATCAAGTCTCCCCTAGAGCTAAATTGTAATATAAATTGCAAAGTCATTGAAATTCCAAGCCAATTGTTAAATATATACAATTTGTTGAAATTTTCTTGCAAATAATCATCCTCTATTGGGAATTCCATCACCTTAGTGGATGTACTTCTGGGAATGAATCCGTATATGTAAGCGAATTTTGTCAAATTCTCACATGGATCATAACTGATGTACAATTGCAACAATTGCTGCTCCGTATTGCCTCCTTCAATAAGAAAATGATTCTCTTGAAACTCATAAACCAACAAGATGTCGTTATTTTTTCTATCGATATCGAACCACAGATTCCGCAACTCATTGTTATGGTTTGCAAAATCTAAAAATGGCACCAAAGTGGTGTCCACTG
Organism: Nakazawaea populi; assembly: GCA_030557235.1. NCBI lineage: Eukaryota > Fungi > Ascomycota > Pichiomycetes > Alaninales > Pachysolenaceae > Nakazawaea > Nakazawaea populi. The sequence continues at coordinate 99,038 of JAKTVN010000033.1, forward strand.
TGAAATCATCTTCAAGATTATCATCATCTAACAGACTTGGAATCTCCAATACACGAGATCTAACCACTATTCTCATATGTAAAAACTCAGCAATTGACATCTTTGTCGATGGTATCACTTCTTTAATCATCAGAAAGACCATCTCATCTTGTTTAAAAGTTGTCTCATCTTCAACTTCTAAACCTCGATTAAGGATTCTAGAATTGTAACTTCCTTCCTCAATCAGCTCAAGGAATGGTGTCGTTATTTCTGTCATTAGTAAAATCCGCAAGTACTCACCAACAGCACCCTCTTTAATAACATCTGACTCTTGTATAATAATGCTAAATAACGTAACATACAAGGATAATATCACAGTCTCTGACGGTGACTGATTCAATTCAGTAATGTATTTTTTTATGCATGTATTCACAAATTCCTGGTGTACATTATCTAGTGACTGCACCAACTCGGCACATCGAGTGACACTTAATGTACATTTCTGTGGTATTCTCAATATCTCGTATCGCTTACCTGGAATAAGCTCATTCTCCTTGGCGAAACTCACCATGTTTAGATATATGCCCCATCCAGAATCAGGTCTATTCATGAAATGAGCATGCTTGTTCACTATGACATCATTCTGGTATTTGTGAATCAATCTGTCAACTTGATCCTGCTCCAACATCCTGTATTATCATGGGATAAATCCGCCCAAATTTACAGAAATCTGTGATTCAAACAATGTTAGGCTGTGAAAATTCAATTTCAACAGATTTTTTGACAGTATATTTCAATAGATTTAGTTACTATTGTGAATTTGTCTCTCCAGAATCGAAATATTTCAAAGGTTACAAAATGCTTGCACTGACTGACACTGATGAGACATCCATCGTATTGGGTATGATTCTATCAAAACGGCAACAAAAATCTGAAAGCAAAAAAGCAAAAAAAATTCACCCACACAACTCCTCTTCTTCCATACTCTATAGATTACAAAGACAATTTAAGATGGATACTGTGAAAGAACCTCAATTCTTTGGTGACGAGACCATAAATAGGGTCTCATTCTTGAGAGCTGAGCCTGATTTCATTGCCTCTACTGTCTCCTTCCCTTCCACAAAGTTTTTATTTTACAAAAGAGAGAAGACTGGCATCGTTCCATTGATAAGAAAATCTGATAGCGGTATTGATGTATACACAAAGACATTTGCTGAGTTGCCTTCCCATTTTCAAAAATTGCTATCACAATGGGGTGCTGCAAACAAATTGTCCTCTATTGATATCACTAAACTCGGTTTCAATGTTGTATTCTTGGGTATAGATGAAGTATCTGAGCCAGGAATTATCAAATACAACCACAAGGATAAATATATCGGTGTTCCGTTTTATGCCATTTATTTGAACGATGAGCTCTTGACATCGATGTCATTCCAGGACTCGGAACCATTGAAAGTTGTATTGGATTATTTTAACCTATCTAATACCAGGGCATCGATCTTGTCATATGGAAAGATGTATTTGGATTGGTTAAGTAAATATCATTTCTGTCCCGGATGTGGATCGAAAATGATCCCAGTGGATGCCGGTACCAGGTTATTGTGTCTCAGCCGTGATAGTGAGATTGCTGAGTGTCCCATCAAACAGGCCTCTGTTAGTAACGTGTGTTATCCAAGAACGGATCCCGTTGTCATCACATGCATTACTAACAAGTCAAAGGACAAAATATTGTTAGGCTTGAACAAAAGGTATCTGTTCAAAAACATGTACACGTGTATTGCTGGTTTCATGGAGCCTGCTGAGACCATCGAGTTGGCCACTTTTAGAGAAATTTGGGAGGAAACTGGATGTAGGGCTAATGAGTTGGAAATTATTGGATCACAACCGTGGCCTTTCCCAGTAAATTTAATGATTGGTTGTGTTGCATACGTTGAATTCAATGGCACAAACGAAGTCATCAATTTGAATCATGATAAAGAGTTAGCAGATGCTCAGTGGTTTGATGTTGCAGAAATTAAAAATATTATTGAAGGGAAACCTCACTCTAAGGATATAACATTGCCAATGAATAAATCAATTGCGTTCAACTTGATTAAAAAAATTGTTTATGAAAGTGAACAGAACTAAATTCAAATATGAAACTTTATTTATTTTATCAAAACTATAAACTTTTCAAACAATACCCAAAAATCTCATAATTCCTAATGAATAGGAACCAACAGTAGTGTTTCCACCTCCAATGATAGGAACTTTTCTTCCTAGATAACCCCTCAACATGGCCAGTTCAAAACCTTTAAACACTTTATATAATGCATAGTTTCTCAAACCTTGCTTTGTGCGGAAATTGATTGGATCATTGTAACGGTAAAATTCGTACAAATTGGACGGCCTGTTTGCCTCTCTTGAAGCCATCATCACATTGAGCTTATCAGGGATATCTGTCAAGAATCCAGTGACACCTAAATCATAATAAAATTCACATTGTCTCACATCGTTACAAGTCCAAAGATATAATTTTCTACCTAATTTATTCACCAAATTCTCATAAAATTTGATAAATGTATCATCATAATTAGCATTCCAAGTCTCAAAATGAATTAATGATATACCACTCAATGGAGCCTTAAAATTAGGGTCCTTCTCGTACTCTAAGGATTTCTCAATCAATTGATTGGCGATCTTCATACTCACCGTAATGTTGACAATCTCAAAATTGTTGATTAAATTGTTTTCCAGTCCATGAACGTACATATCCATCGTCCATAACCCAAAGATGATCTTATCATGCCAATAAGTGATATCTCTATCGACTTTCAACAACTCGGCAACAACTTTGTCCAACACATCAACTGTATTTCCTCTCTTCACATCCAACATGAATTTGACATTACCCAGCTCGGAATTTTTCTTGACAAGCCATTGTAACAGTTTGTTTAACGTCAACATCGACTCGTGTGGCTCGGAAAGGTTTTTCAACATCTTCAACTCCGGTTCATAATTGGTCTCCCTAATTTCATAATCCTTACCATAAACACGCTCTGTTCTTGGATCATGGTTGATTACAACTACACCATCTTTTGAAACTTGTAAATCAGTCTCAATGATCCGAACATCGGCCTCATCGACGGCGGAGTTAAAGGAGAGTAATGTGTTCTCTGGGAACTTAGACTTGAATCCTCTATGGCCACAACAGACTGGTTTAGCCAGTGGTGGTGCGTGACGAGCAGTAACTGTCTCTGTCATTGATATCAAATTTGGAATTTATTCTGCAAAAATATGTTGTCTGTGTACAACTTGTGCCTTATTTGAGATGAGAAATAATAACACACTTTAAAAAAAAAAAAAAAAAAAAAGAACACACAAACTTTGTGTCATACAAGTTGAAAAGTAATAGCAGATTTATATAAATAGAAAGAACAAAAATTTCTTTTTTTTTTCCAAGTTTTTGTTCTTGCTCCATTTTGAGGCCCACGTTCTTCCAACAACTCCCGTTTGGGGGGACCATGAGACATACACGCTCTTTACATCGAATGAAAACAAACGGAAAGTAGTATGCTTATTGAGGGAGCGCTTATTCTTCGTTTGCCAAATTGCTTAATATATTGCCTGCACGACAAGCAGCGCGCTGTTTGTTCTTGTGTTTTAGTAATTGCGGCACCTCCACAAAGAACTATTATTTTTTAATTTCTCTCGTATTCTATATAAATTACGAACCACAAATTGATGGAAAACATGTGAAATTGAATATAAAAAGATATAGAAATTAATAAGAGAGTAAACACCAACTAAAACTATTAACACTTAAAACAAATGAACAAAACAAAACCAATATGAATTGTAAAAAGTGAAAAGAAAAAAAAAGATCCAAGACTGACAAACAAATAAAATTAAAGAATGATATCAATTCTATAGCCAAGGCTGGTTCGAAACATTTTGGTATGAATGTGGCATCTGTGGCTGTTGCTGTTGCTGAGCCTGTGGTAATGGTTGTTGAGGTGATGTTGATTTCGTAAGGTGGCTTTGTCCCTGTCCTTGTCCTAATCTGGTGATGACATCTAATATATCATCCCTCTCGTCTCCTGGGTGTTGAAGTTGCAGTTTACCCTGTTGTTGTAACAATGGCTGAACTTGTCTAGAGTTAACAAGTTCCTGAGCCTGACCTTGTTCATTGATTACCTCTTCTCCATTATTCCCTCCATTGACATCTTGTATTTGTTGTTGTTGTTGTTGTTGTTGCTGCTGCTGCTGATGTTGTTGCTGTTGCTGTTGTATTTGCTGCTGCTGCTGTTGTTGTTGTTGTTGTTGTTGTTGTTGCTTGAATTTGAAAACCGTCCAATCAAAGATGTAGTCATACTGATATCCTTCTCTGATAAATAAGTCTCTGAACAATCTTCTCAAATATACATAATCTGGTTTATCTTCAAACAGTAATGATCTGACATAGTTTAAGTATTGAACAAATTCAACCGGTAAACCCCTTGCCAATACAGCTGCTGAAGTGGCCATCTTCTTTTCCAAAATTCGATCGTATTTTTGTCTCTTTGTGGCAGCTTTCAAACCTTGCCATGGCAATGAACCGCGACAAAAATAGATCAAGACATAGCCCAAACTTTCTAAATCATCTCTTCTCGACTGTTCAATACCTAAATGAGTATTGATTGAAGCATATCTAGCTGTACCTGTCAAATTCTTGTTTTCCTTGTATGGGATATGTAAATGGGTTCTTGGATCTCTATATTTCTTAGCCAATCCAAAATCAATGACATTCACTTGTGAGCCTCTTTTGCCAATACCCATCAAGAAATTGTCTGGTTTAATATCTCTGTGAATGAAACACCTTGCATGAATGTAATCAATACGACACAACAACTGATCCGCCAATAGTAAAACTGTCTTGTAAGAAAACTTCCTGTTGCAATAGTTGAACAAATCTTCTAACGATGGACCCAAAAGATCGATAACCATCGCGTTGTAATCACATTCTGTACCGTACCATCTTACAAATGGAATTCCAACTCCACCACAGATAGCTTTATAAACTCTAGCTTCATACTCTAATTGTGGATGTTTAGCTCTGATATTTTCCAATTTGATGGCAACCTCTTCACCAGATATAATATTGGTTCCGAGATAAATATCACCAAATGATCCAGAACCGATTTTTCTACCAATACGGTACTTTCTTCCAACCCTTAAATCCCTGCAATATGATAATGAAGTTAGTATTGTGTTCATCTTTCATTAACGCTCCTCAAGATATCGGCGGGTTGCTTCTCAAAGTTCCACCGGTATCTTGAAATGTCTGGATACATTCCACGTGAATCGAATACTTACATTCCGTTGATATATCTAGATTACTTCTGATGATGTGATGTGAATGAACACCGTAAACATAGACCTTTGTCAAAAAAAGCTGATTGATGGTGATTCTCTACTTCAAGATTTATCTTACCAAGTGTGTCTTTTTTGTGTTTCCTTTTGAACAAAAATACAAAAAAAAAATCAAAAAAAAAACACACACACACACAAAGTTTGAGACCAAAAAGCAAAAAAAAAAAAAGAAAAGGGTAAAAGAAAAAAAATTGGGTTTGATTCTACACAGATCAGAAGACACAGTTTGAGAATCGTCTATTAGATAAGATATGAAACTTCTGCGATTCACTTTCGCTTTAAATAGTTCTTATTTTCTAATATTGGTACATTTCAGATTTTTTGAATTGTTTGAAGATACTCTCTCAAAGTCTATAATTAGAAATTTATTAACTAACAACTAGGTAGGTAGCACACACAATCTCTTGGTCTCTTTGGATTTTCAATGCACGACTTTTTCGTTCTCGTATGATCGCATAATACCCTCTTGTCTGTGTGTGTGATGCCAAAATATAGGCCAAAAGGATCTTGGAAGAATTGTCTCCATGATCATGTATCTGAAAGCCTAACAAGCTGTTCGTCATCTATCAAAGGAAAAGCTATTGTAGTTGATGAAAAATCTTGTCTGGAGATATGATGGAAGCGTTAGTTCAAAAGGTACAAATGAGGTTTATGAAAGAAGCATTTTTGTTGAAAAAACGGATGGTAAGAAATAACTTGATACAAGTTTGAATGATCATCTTTTCGTAATTGAATTCCCGGTTGAGTTCTTTGTTCAAGATTTAGCATAACTATTATCCAGTCGCAATTTTCGTTGACTATATCATATGATATCAAAGTTATACTTTTGATCATATATGTCAGGGTCCAGCTCGAAAGAGATTCACATTGTTTCGAAAACCTTAAAACCCCAAAAGCTGAAGGATACTACATCATTCCCTTGTCAATTAATCTCGCCTCGAACTCATTCTGTTCAGGTTTTATAGCAGGTTCAAAAATGATCACAAAGTTAAAATATTAGAGATTAGTATAGCACAATATATAGTAGAAACAGCAACAACAAACGTATAAAAAAAAAAGGGAGCACAGGTGGAGCAGCACACTTCACCTAATTGCCATGATACAAAAAGACTGCTCAAAAGCCTTATCAATGAATAAAAGAAAATTGAAAATTACAATTTAATCAACGGACCCTTAAAATCAGCACTCTTATTTTGTGGTTTCCACTTCAGGGGCATCAACTGGTTCGACTTTTGCGGTAGGTTCGGTGGCAGAGGAAGGCTCAGCAGTGGTAGTAGTCAGAGTTTTCTCGACAGGAGTTGTCTTTGTTGCTTCAGGGGTCTCCTTAACAGGTTTTTTTGTTGTTCCTGAACCAGAAACACCAGAGCTCAAAGACTTGATCTTACTGCTCAATTTTTTCAAAGTGATTTGAAACTTGTTTTCCTTCTTAGGTTCTTTTTCCTTTGGTACCTTTGCTGGCTTAGCCTCCTTCTTCTTTAGCTCCTTGGCAACTTCCTTTGGTTCCTCAGCTACAGTGGTTTCAGTCTCCTTAGTTGGAGCAGTTGTTTCTTCAACCGTCTTAGTGGCTTCAACTACAGCTGGAGTTTCTTCGACTGTTTCAGTTGTGATTGTTTGAGTTTGCTGCTGTTAATTGTGTTAGTAGATATAATTGATTAAAGAAGGAGTGTCAGTCCAGATTTTGGCTTTGACGATTTGTAAACAAGACCCAAAATTCGATGTGAGATATTGTTAATTTCCCTCAACAATTGAAAAAGAGTCACTTACTTCAGTAGCGGACATTCTGTAAATAATCGATGGATAGATCAGTTTAAACGTTTAAAGGAACAAGAGTATAAAAACAAAAACAAATTGAGTAGTGGCGAGATCCTTTAAGATATTTATACTGCAAACCACAGAGTACGAGAGCTGTGAGTTTTTCTGTTCTGTGTAATAATTTTTTTTGCTTTCTCTGCTAATCCTTTTTCTGCCTCTATTGTTTGAGATATATTTTTTTTAATACGCAGATGAGCCCCTTCTTAAATGGATACATTGTATATTTATCTGTCAGATACGCCATTCCACCTTTTTAAAATAGCTTATTGACTCAATTGATAATTTTCACGCTATATTTTGCAAAAACCAATTGCAGCTCCTTAGTTCAGGCTTTTAGAAAGGTATCATATGTCATCGACATTGAAGATGCTTCTCTTTAATAGATCTTCTTTGCTCGACGGACAAATAGTTGCTATGGTAACAATTCTTGTTATGGGACCCTTTGGAGCCGGACGTTGCTGCTTACGCGCACAACAATAGGGGGGCAAATAGAAGGCGCAAACGTGAGGCAGAAAATCACATCAACTTAAGGATCCTTTTCTCCTCATACATTTGTGAAAACCGTTTCAAAAAAAAAAAAAATCATTCGAAGAGCACGGCTTCGGTTCTATAACCAATGAATGCGAAGGACCTATCTTTATTGTCTTCTATGAATGGTTCTTGTAAATGCTCGTGATCAATATCTCTTCTTCTTGGGAAGTGATTTTTTGCTGGCCAATTTCTGTACAGTATAAGAATTCTGTGGTGGACTGCTTCTAAATACTGCCTCTTTGGGTTGACTTAAAAAAGAAACATAGTTGTCATAAACTGGTGGTATTCGAGCAATAGCAGAGTATCTGACACGGTTGTCTAACGGGTAATAAATTCTTCAGAACTCAATATGCTTAAAAGTGATAATTTTTGACGTTAAAGACTCACCACCTTTATTAAACTAGTTTATTATAATATATAAATTGCATTGAACACAGCATTTATTCTTCTAGAACTTCTAGAAATGGAAAAGTTTTTCTCGATGAAGAAGCAGCTAAATCAGTCGTATTACCAGCTCATAGTTTTTTGTCATCTTAAATGAACCTTTAGGATCGCTCCACCCTTGAGAGATTCTCGGGGTTAGTTATCACTTACAAATACAAAGAATAGGGGCGGCCTGACTGGTATATTTAGAAATCTCACAAAGTGACAACAGAGAAAAAAAAATGTCGTGAGAAATTGTTTTACCAAGTATATATATATATACATCATCTAGTAGAACTCAACATTGCAACATATCAATAACACTTCAAGTGACTGCCAAAAATTTCAATTAATAGCTGAAAATTGTTTCTAAGGTTCAACTTTCCTTTTGTGAGTGAGTTCACTCAGGTACTTGAACAAGACTTATTATTATTTTTTCACATCAAACATATAACTACAAAATGCTTGGTAATTACTGATTTGGAAGGGAAAGACATATTTTAATCTATCTATTGAATGCAATTTATTTGACTGCTGCATATCATCTAACACTTTACAATGTTAGGTCGTCTTTTCAGTGGCAAGAACAACTCGAGTCTATCAGACCTGGCACCGTTTTCAACGAACACGCCATCAAATCATCCATCGCTGTTTTCATCAACTTCATCACCGTTTCTGCCAAAATTAGATTTGAACAAGTCTGATGATTACAGTGATGCATACACGAGGGCATTGCTATATGGAACGTCCCAGCCATTGGTAGCAGCCCCATTTGATTCTAGTCTGTTTCGAATCGTCATCATCCAGGACGGAACAATTCGTTCAAAAAATGTCCTATATGACTCGTCAATTCATGGCAACCAAGGAATAACGGGGTTTTCACAATCACAGCCTCAGGTATCTCAAGGTCAGCTTCATTCTTCACTGTCACTGACTGGATTAAAACCAGACAACTCTAAACATCATAACTTGATGGAATTATCCGATTATATGTTGGGATCTGGAGTACCCACATCAGAATGGTCTATCTCAACCAAATTACACTCACTACCATCCTTGCCCAAGCTTTCGTCATCGTTCTTAATCTCTAGGTTGTTTTCATTGAACTCAAAATTTGCAATTTGCTGCTACCCGGAAAAGTTTGATGACGATTGGCTGCCACAGTCGTCATTACCATTGTCCCATTCTGCACATTCCAAGGATTCTACTAGATTTGGAATTGGGTTGGTGATACCTTTGGAAAGTGGTGATCTTCAAGCACTGGTGACTAACAATTGGGAGGAGTATATTAACTTCTTGGCTGTACTTCAGGCTTCTCTCATCCTGAAATTGAAGTTACAATGCACCATTAATCCCAACAGTTGTTTATCTTTTCATAAGGGCAAAAAGAACATAGTGTCTAGAAGATTATCATTTCCTCCTTATATCCTTCAAAACGATCCTGAATTGCAACATTACGTCAGTAATTTTGTCAAGTTGACTCATTCATTATTACAGGTTCCAAGATTATTGGTAGGTGTCAGGCGTTCCGATGCTACTTTGTTCAATTGGTGTCATCATGTATCAGGCTGGTTGGAGTTTAAAGATGGAAAAAGTTTGCTCTCCCTGTCTAAACTACAATTTTTGGCTTCCCTCTTTGTAGTTTTAATACCCTTGAGACGGGATTTGTTGACAAACAAACCTTCGGATAAGACTAGGAAGATCACTAGGGTAGTCATCATGACAGGTAATCCAGCGGTCGTTCAAAAGTTGATATTTATCATAATGGGAATATTGTCCAACGATGTATTGTCCATTAAAGCAGAGACTATGCTGAGCACCATTTTTCATACAACAAAATCGATTGACATTTCCAAAAAGGCTGGTCCATCGCCCTCCAACTCTTCCTTGTCAACAACCCCTTCGTTGTCATCGTCATTTTCAAAGGGCTGGGAGATTCCTCTACAGACACCATCCATCCCGACAACAACCATTACAGCCAAACCTGTCAATTTTTCTCCTTCAAGATCCACCGAAGGTAGTTCAACGTCATTGCAGCACTTATCGTCCTCCTTATCATCGTCTTACACGACCTCTTCATGGAAACAAGGTTCATTCTTCGACAAGTGGAGATCTTCAGTGACTCTTACCAACGATCATAATATAAATCAATATGATGTTCTTAGCAAAAGTGCCCAGCCCAGAAGATTCTCAAACCTTAGGACACCTTCTCCTGGTATTGAGTATGAGGAATATCCTTGGACGAGCTCAAACACCGTGGCGACCCCTCAGCATGTAAAATCTACACGGAATCAAACTGGTTTTGACCTTAGCATCTCTGCTGCTAGTGCCATTGCGAGGTATAATGCAAGCGAATGCGAGCACGTTCATAGAACTACTACAATCATCAAGGGAAATGCTGATATGGACCTGCGGTACCAGAATGAGTGCCAGATTGTGATGACAACTGATCCCACACTCACAGTAAATGGAGATCAGCTGATAAGATATTTTGACGTCCCCCCATTTATCGGTCATCAATTTGATGAAACTTCACCAGATGCAAGTTCAGCAGACTGCATTCTCAAGCCACTAGTAGGGTACGTTGAGGAATTTCGTCCAGAGTTTTCCTTGCAGGCTTGCCCTATAAAAGTTGGCCTCGATCAAGAGATAATAAATACCATGAAGAATGATTTGATAGATCATAGTTTATTACAATCTCCAGTTCCAGAAACAGTCTCCAAGACAATTTTTGTTTCCTTAGCTGCAAGAGAAATAAAGGAGTTTGAGGTTAAAACGTTGGGCAATAGCGACTCGCTTTCTACATCTCCGGGGAATTCAATGTCTGTGAATGACTGTGTAACTGTTAAAAAAATATTTTCACCTAGAAAAAAGGAATTGGATCACATCAAAGTTTCAAAAGTTGATCGCTTATTAGATATTATTATAGAAACAGCAAAGTCAATTGAGATAGATGAAGACGGAAATGCTGGCAAAGAGGGAAATGGCAATTTTAACGAGGATGCTCGAGTCAACGACAGTATGAAGTTTGAAAAAATTAGACAACTTTTATCTGAGATGTGCCTGAACTGATTGACACGTCAATATTTGATTGGCAGATCTGAATTTGTTAATTGATTTTTTTTCTTCCTTTGAATATATTTTTATCTTTGGTTCAAAAAAGCTGGAATAACAGAATAGTAACAAAACTCATTCTCCACTCCAAAGAGGGCATCTATTTTATCGTCACAAAAGTTATTGCTCTTTTTGATTTGACGCCCTTTTGCTTTCTTCTGGCCAATTAGTCTTTGAGTGAAAATAGAATTATTTTGTTTGAAATTTTTATCTAAGAAGCTGCACCATGGCATCTTATGAAGACGATGGTGAAAAAATACTGTCGAATGGGAATGGACAAAAAGGCTCTTCGATAAATCCTCAGTTATTTTTGGATGCTGAAGATAAGACAGATGAAGCCTTGAAATCTTTCTCTGAAATAAAAACCTGTCATTATGCAAACAAGAGTATAGGTAATTCTAACCAGGACGAGCAAATGACCTGTGATTGTCACGAAGATTTCAATGGCGATGTCAACCTTGCATGTGGTCCGCAGTCAGATTGTATAAACCGTTTGACCTCGGTGGAGTGTACTAATGGTGATTGTAATTGTGGGGACGATTGTCAGAATCAGCGATTTCAAAAGAGAGAGTATGCTGACGTGTCCGTGATACAAACAGAGAAGAAAGGTTATGGATTACGAGCTAACAAGGATATACCCAGTGAAACTTTCATCTATGAATACATTGGAGAAGTAATTGATGAAGCAGCATTCAGATCTAGAATGATAAAGTATGACGAGAGAGGTCTTAAACATTTTTATTTTATGATGTTGCAAAAAAATGAGTTTATTGATGCCACCACCAAAGGCTGTTTGGCACGCTTCTGCAATCATTCTTGTAGGCCCAATGCATTTGTCGATAAATGGGTTGTCGGCAAGAAGTTGAAGATGGGTATATTTTCAAAAAGAAATATACTTAAGGGTGAAGAAATTACATTTGATTACAATGTTGATAGATACGGAGCGCAAGCGCAACCGTGTTATTGTGGTGAATCCAATTGCATAGGTTTCATGGGTGGTAAGACACAAACTGACAGTGCCTCATTGTTGCCACAGATAGTTGCTGAAGCTCTTGGTGTGAGCCCTTCAGAGGAGAAAGCTTGGTTGAAGTTGATGAAACTGAATGGTCAGAAGATCAAAAAAGAAAAAGACAGCAACATTAATGAAGAATTTGTGGCGTCATTGGAGATGAGACCTTTACAATCCGAAGAAGTTTCAAAGGTCATGAGTGCATTGTTACGTTCTCAAGAGAATTTGATATGCAAAAAGTTGATCGAGAGAATTTGGTTGACCTCAGAAAATCAAATACATACAAGGATTATACGAATGCATGGTTATGAGATTTTCAGTGCTTTGATCAGAGACAATTGGGACAATCCAGATGAAGAAGAGATGACGATTCACATTCTAGAAATTTTAAGTAAGTGGCCAAAGATAACAAAGAACAAGATCTCCAGTTCTAAAATCGAGCATGTGTTGAAAGATGTTATTCTGGGAAGCAGCAACGAGAGTATGAAATCATTGTCCTCCAACTTGTTGAAGGAGTGGTCCTCTTTGGAAATGGCTTACAGGATTCCAAAGAAAAGTGAGAAAACAGAGAAGGCCGAATCAGTCGGAATAGAGGTGAAAATTGAAAATCTTCCACCATCGAGAGTTTATGAAGGTACAGTTTTACCAGATAATTGGGAGTGGGCGATTGCTCCAGATTCAAATAAAGTCTATTTTTACAATAGAAAGTTGAATGCCACTCAGTGGAGTAGGCCAGAGGGCGTTCCTCAGGCTACAAAAGGTAAAAAATCGGCTTCACCACAGAGTCACGAAACTGGATTTTCTTTGAAAAGGAATCTGGATGATGAAGAGGAAAATTCTCCTTATACATCCAGTGCACCAACAAAGCCCGCCAATTTCGATAAAGAGGAAAAATTGCAAAGGGAAATGTTGAGATTTCAAAGAGAGAGGGAAGAAAGTGAGAAATTAAAAGCGGTGAGGGAGTTGGAGTATCAAAAAAGGGAAGAAGAAGCGAGAAAGAAGGCCGCAGGTTTAAACAGTATCATTGAGAAAGCCAGATTGGAGGCAGAGTCTAAAAAGATTACTGAACAAAGACTAAAAGAGCAAGAAGAGGAGCTAAAAAAATTGAAATTGCAACGACAATTGAAAAAATCAAAACTGAAATCAGTTAAAAAGGTCACGAAACCTGCTTCACCACGCTCTGTAACGGAGAAGAAATACAAGCAGTTGTTCGCTGGTGTTGTGCCAAATATGATCAAGAAGTTTGAGGCAGAAATTGGTCATGAGAACATAAAGAAGTGTGCCAAAGATATAGTGAATATTCTAGCGGAGAAGGAGTTGAAAAGGCATTCTGATCTGTCTGTTGCGAATGAGCTTAGCGATGAGAAGAAATCAAAGATAAAAATCTTCTCAAGAACCTATATGGATAAATTCTTGACCAAGTACAAAGAGAAAGAGTGGAGAAAAAGGGGGAGTGATGAAAAGCACGATGCTAATTCGTCGAAAAAAGTCAAGGCATAATCAAAGCTTTTTCCGTGGTTGCCAGAAAAGTTCCAAAAATGACTAATAATCGTTCTGTCAAAAAATATATTTAAAATCAAATCTGTAGAGTATAGATCTGCTTCAAGCGGCTACAATTGTCACAGACGTCCACATTAATTGTTACGTCGCTTGGATGTACGGCTCCAACTTGGTGTTGTCGTCACCTTTCATTCATCTCTTCATCAAAGATGATACAACAATACTGAGTAACAGTCTTGAACCGAAATAACGGTGACGATAGTACATCTAAAAAAACATGCAGTTGCACCGTTGTCTCGCCTATTTAAATTATAAACACTACTGAATTTAGTGATTTATGGTCTAAAATACAGTAACTGGTTGAAGACAGCAGTTTGCAGAAAATTGTTTTTTCTATTGTAGTATATAAAACGCTGCACCCCTCTCTCATCCCAAGAAAGCCGAGTATCGTCGTAATAACTCCGAATGATCTACAAAGAAGCAGGAAATATGTGAGTTACTCGACTTTTGATGTAGTTTCAAGCAGACGCTTGCTAAATTGATAAGAGATGTCGTGTAGATGAGTGTAGATTACCCAACTCTTGGGAAAGATGACATTTATTGTGAAATTTATACCAAGTGATTACTTAATTATTCACCGGCAAAGGACGCTCGAATTCCTGATGTTTGGTCGCATGTGAAACAATAGTGCATAGAATCTTGAAGAAAAGTAAACTAGGGGCTTAATGATACAGCTATAAGTGAGGAATGATACGAGCAACTCGAATCGCGGAAGCACATGACTACCTGGTCGAACGTGATAACTAGGTCGTTTGGCATGATGCGCGGTCTCTTAACCGTAGGGTTTACAGACAAACTGTTACATAATACTTACGTTAGACGTTCCAAACACAATTAAACTTGTGTATCCGGCTTTAGGAAACTGCAATTTGACTTAATCCTGTCGATACAAGTAGGAACATTTGAGTAAATTGACAGGATCTATTGTCCTTGTGGATTAATAAACCAATCACACAACCATTCCGTTCCATTTCAACGGAGAAGAAATCAGTCAGTCGTACACAACATTTCTTTTTTTTTTTTTTTTTTTTTTTTTCCTTCTGCCTGGGGGAGGGGCCAGTTTGAAAGAAGCAGCAAATACTAAATCAGTGAATTGGAATCGATAAATACACACAGACAAATAATTAAGTGGGAAAGCTCATGTTAGAACAGTGATTTGATAATTTTCACCATCATTGGATTACTGCCATAGATATCAGATGTGCATACACCCTCGTTCTCGAACAGTCAACGGAACAGAAACAACTTTTTTCTCAAGATGGAGAATCGCTCTGAGCCCTACATGGAGAAGAATCCCTCTCACAGTTTCGAAAGCACAACATCCTTGATATCATCCATACCAGAGACAGATCAACATCAGTCATCACTGATGATGACGAGTGATTCTGTCAACTCCATCAGATCCGAAACATCAAACAAATCCTCCTTTTCGACAGCTGCAAATTTTTTCACAACTCATACACCTCATATTTATTCTCACCACCATAGCATCAGTCATAAATCTACCAACGTTGAGAGAGGCTTAAAAAATGATTCAAAACAACATCTGCGTAACCTGCTGCCTGAGGACAGACGACCTCATCATTTGCTTCCCAATCCGCTGCAGTTCCGTCATCACCCATTTAGCGTTTTAACGAAGTCGTTCACCCAAGCTGAAGTCGATAAATCACAACAAGTACCGCAAAACTCCCAGGAGAGGAAACCCGGGTTTTTGAAGTCCTTGAAGAAGTCGCACACTCTTCCGTTACCCGAGTATTCTCCTCCATTGACACGAAGTCCATCCATTTATGCTCTTGAGCACTCGCATATAGAATCACAATCTTCAGTTCTTGACCATGGCAATATTGAACCTGATCTCAGTGAAAACAGCTTAAGACCTCCAAATTCGTTGGTAACATCTCCTTCGATGAAACCAACGAAGACTTTTCATTACAAAATACAGAAAGAACGATTGACGAATCAGTACCACTTTTTCAAGAGATTTCAAACGAACGCCAAACGTTCTGATGCGTTATATTATGCACCACTTCGTCTCGAATCTATGAATGAGTTCTTACACGAAGTGTATGATTATGCAAGGCTGCAAGTTATCCTGGATCTGGAGAAGAGAAATGGGTCTTACGCAATTAGTGAGAAGTCATCCATAGCTGGGTCAACGACATCTTTAAATAAGTATGTTACGCTTACCAATAGTTTGGCCCCGTCTGACTTCGAGACAGTACATCCGGTTTCTTCTGTTGAGAGTGCGAGAACTGCAGATACTTCTACCACCGCCAACTCCGCTGGTGACATTAGTTCTTTGAGTACGCAGCTCACACCAGAGAAGACAAGAATTCTTTTAATTCAGCTATGGATGATCCAGGCGTGGAAGATGATGGTTGGGTCTGGTTCATTGATAATACCTCAAGTGAAAAGAGAGTCAATGCTTAATTTTGAATCCAGCTCCGAACCAAACAGGAGGCATCAAATTTGCTATTTGCAAAATCAATTCAACCAGTCGAATTATCCTACAAAAGATGAGGGCTTTGATGAGGCTGAGTTGAATTGGAGTGTTGGATGGCAATTAGCATACGACGAGCCTCAGAGTAATGTTAATAACGTGTTTCTCACGGATTGGGATTTGACACCAAAAATCATACTTGATGAGTGGAATGTGGGGCAAGTTCCACAGCTGCAGTTATCTGATGATTTGAGATATTTGAATAATTCGCCTATTGTGAATCTTTCGCAGAACAGGAAGTTGGATTTTTTCAATAATTACTCTCTTTTCACCACAACTTCTTATAAGATCATACCATTGAAGTCGCACACACAAGATATTGTGTATTGTCACGATCTCGAACACAGTGTTCATAAGTGTGACTGGATTCCAACTTTAAATGAAATTGCACGAGTCTTAGTTCCAGGCGGTTGCGTTCAATTTCTGATCAAAAACCTTGAAGTATTTTCATCGACTGATGGTACACAAGTGATTGAGGAGGATACTCCTGCTTCAAAAATTTGGCAATTAATTAGAGAAAATGCGGACAAGACTGGATTCGAGATTCGTCCATGTGGACGTATCATGGAGTGGTTGAAGGTGTGTGGGTTCAAGGATATCAAATATTCACTTTTGACTGCGCCAAAGACTGTTACCCCGATAAAGGATGACCATGATGATGGTAAAAGCTCGGCTCAACAGAACACGCCATCGGGGCCTACTCCATCATTACCACATCAATCAAAGTCCCAGGAGGCTGTTTCTTCACAGGACGAATCGTCCACATCTTCTACAAGCATGAACGTGCCGGTGCATCGTCACAAAACTTCTTATTATAAAGATGAGAGACTCAATAACTTCACCGCATTTGTGAGTGGGTTGACTGAGTTTTCAATGATAAGATATTTCACAAAATTGAACAGCGAAGATGAGCATGAGAGCCAAACCTTGTTGAAGTATTTCGATTATAGATTCCATGGAGATGACAGTGGTAAAATTTTCTACGACGAAGGATATGCTTTGTTTATGATTGTTACAGCTAAAATTTAAAATGTGTTGCTGGACAGGTTCCGTAGTTTTTAATTCACAGATGGGGGTTTTTTTAAATTTTTTAATAGAATAATTTCGAGGATGATTTGTTTATAGTTTGTGTAATCCCTTTTGATTAGATAGCTCTTGTTCAATTGAAAAAGGGGTTTTCAGCCCCGGATAGCCAGCCACTTACTCACTGCGTTTCACACAGATAGATTAACAGAAAAGTATTACTTAATAAATGAATTCATTTAATTGGCTGTTTGCTCTCTTTATTTTTGCTCGAAAAATTTGTCAACAAAATTGTAAGAGAGGACACCATCAAGTCTCCCACGAGTAGATATACGGATGATGAAAACTAGAAAATAATATGATAAGAAAGGTTGCAGTGCTTCGAGAGTGAATTGAAAAGCTGTTAGGGACAAAGGCAGTTACTTCAATTGGCTAAAGTATCCCCCTCAGCTCTCTTACCCTTACCATCTATGATTCGAAAGTTTTGCACGACAAAATGACGCTTAAAATTTTTTTTTTTCTTTTTGCAACTGGATGATTATGGTTGGTTTCTCCTCCAAAAAAAAAAAGATTTCAGTTTCGAGGATATCTAGACTTAAAGGGTTTATAATATCAACAAATTTAAAGTACTCCAAATTACCATGGAATCTTTAGCTCACCATTCTATGAATGTCTGTCCCTTCGTCCGCTCAACTTCGGCTAAGGCAATGAAGCTGTTGTCTTGTAACTCATCATTAGCACAACAGGCAATGCATTGTCCAGTCATGGGCCCAGCTTTAATGCAAAAACAACAACAGAGACATCACTCGACTCCATCCAAAGCTGTCCAAGCTGCAGCTGCCAGTGCTACATCCACTAGCCCAATCGTTGAGGCCTCAAAGTCTCATCCTATCCCAATTGGAAAGACCTCTTCTTCTGGTAAGCCGATCCCAGCTAATCAGTCTTCCAACGAAACCGCCTTTGATTTCGATGGGAAATTTGAAACGGATATCTTGAAAAAACGTCAAGAAAGCTCTTATCGTTATTTCAACAACATCAATCGTCTTGCCAAGGAGTTTCCAAAAGCCCATCGTGCTACGGAAGATGACAAAGTTATGGTTTGGTGTTCAAATGACTATTTAGGTATGGGTAAAGACAAGAGAATCTTGGACTCGATGAAATTGACATTGGATAAGTATGGTGCCGGTGCTGGTGGTACAAGAAATATTGCTGGTCATAATCAGCATGCTATCGCGTTGGAAAGTGAATTAGCGGCGTTGCACAAACAAGAAGCTGCATTGGTTTTTTCATCATGTTTTGTTGCCAACGACGCAGTCATATCATTATTGGGTCAGAAGATCCCTGGTATGGTGATTTTCAGTGATGAGATGAATCATGCTTCCATGATCGTTGGTGTGAGAAATTCTAAGGCTAAAAAAGAAATTTTCAAACATAATGATTTGGAAGATTTAGAAAATAAATTGGCTCAATATCCAAAATCAACTCCAAAATTGATTGCATTTGAGTCAGTATACTCTATGAGTGGGTCTGTTGCCCCGATCAATGCTATATGTGATCTTGCTGAGAAGTATGGTGCCTTGACATTTTTGGATGAAGTGCACGCAGTAGGCATTTATGGTCCTCATGGTGCAGGTGTCGCGGAACATTTAGATTTTGAGGCTCATTTGAAAGCAGGTATTGCTTCTCCAAATCAGAGAACTGCTTTGGATAGGATCGATATGATTACTGGTACCTTGGGTAAATCCTTTGGTACCATTGGTGGTTACGTTGCCGCATCTGCTAGTTTGATTGATTGGTTCAGATCATTAGCTCCAGGTTTTATTTTCACTACATCATTACCGCCTGCTGTCATGGCTGGCTCTGCTACCTCGATTAGAATTGTCAGATCAAACATCGAAGATAGAGTCTTGCAACAGAGAAACACGAACTATGTCAAGGATTCTTTGAAGCAATTAGGTATTCCGGTCATTCCAAACCCATCCCACGTTGTTCCTGTCCTTGTTGGCGATGCCGCTGCCGCCAAGCTGGCCTCTGACTTATTGATGGACAAACACAAAATTTATGTCCAAGCCATCAACTTCCCAACTGTTGCAAGAGGCACTGAAAGATTGAGAATCACTCCTACTCCTGGCCATTGCAAGGAGATCGCCGATCAATTGATGAATGCCGTTGACGACGTCTTCAACGAGTTGAATTTGAGAAGAGAGCCCTTCTGGCAATCGATCGGGGGTCATTGTGGCGTTGGTGATGTGGGTGCTGCCCCTGTTGAACCATTGTGGACTCAAAAACAATTGTCTTTGACCAATAAGGATTTGAATCCAAATGTTTTCGATCCTGTTATCAAACAATTGGAAGTGTCTTCAGGTGTTCCAGATAGCACAGTCAGTGCTTGAGAGGGTTGAGAAATCAGATCGATACTTGCCGTCATCATTTTTATTATTATTATTATTATTATTATTATTATTACATTTGTTTCGCCCGTCGCTTTGCTATTTTAGTTGTGGCGACGATCAACTCAGTGCCTTAATAAACTTTATTTGTCTATCAACTCTTAAATATCTGTCGAGTATCGCTTAGTGTTCAGCTTTCCGTGAAGAACGGTCCTAACATCCATTTTGTCATTTCGATTATCTTGATTTATTGCAAGGTTCCGTCTCCAATCCAGAAAACTGACTATTATTATATTAATCGAAATGATTTCAAACAGATAGTTCTAGTTAAATATAAAAACTTCATACTCGTCTTTCTTTGATAAAGCAAACAATGTGCTTTTTTGCTCCAGTTCATTTGGTATCACGATATAAATTAAAAAAAAATACCCAATAGACGAGCTATACTTCCTAAGTCGATTCAAATGTTCATCAAACAAAAATAAAATCACAATAAAATAAGATAGATAAACAATAAACGATTCATTCTTCTCTTCATTGATAAATAATATTACAAATTTCTGATCCTTCGCGGATATTGCCCAAAATGACAACAACATGGAAAGCCATCAACACTCATCAGGGCTCTATTTTTAATTTTTTCCTCTCTGGCTCCTCTACATCATTTTTCTCATGAACCTGTGTTTTATTGTTGTCATCAATATTGGTCATGCTAGAGACACTGGGCAACATCTTCAACTCCTCCAATCTATTTTTTAACAAAGTTTCACGTTGTCTGGCAGCACTCTCCAACAGTTCCAACTCCATAATCCTGGTCCTGTACAAATCATTAACTAATTCCAACTCTGAGATCCTTGTCTTCAACGAATGTAGATCATCATCAGCATTCGACGAAGATGACGCCGACGAAGATTGCTGTTGTTGTTGTTGCTGCTGCGAAGTGTTGTCTAAGGAATAATTTGAGGAGGGACGATGCAACATGGTCGTAGAGTCAGCTTCTGATCCACTATGTGCTAATTGTCGCTGGATTGGAGGTAAATTTTGATTCGAAGGTTGTTCCAGTGCTGGTAGGCGTTGATGCACACCCTGTGGAGAGTAATGGTTGACAGCAGTCATCAAAGGCTGGTGAGTTGAATGTATACTGGGCAAACTTTGTGGCGCTTCGTTCAAAAGTGGCTTCAATGGTGGCAATGATGAGTTTTCTTTACGGTCACCCTCTTCAAAAGATATT
>JAKTVN010000034.1:0-118792 GCA_030557235.1 Nakazawaea populi
CTAGAAGAACAATCAAGGCTGGGAATGTGTTGGTGTATTTATATGCTGTTTGAACTACAAGTTCAATGTCTCCATTTGTCATCAGCTGTTTGAAGAGTAATCCAATTATTTGCTGGAAAATTTCACCATATGAGCTATACATTACGCGACAGCTGATTTCTAAATGATGAAACATTAAATTCGTTAAATCCTCCAAATGAATCCCCGTTTTACCGTCTATCAGCCTTGCAACGGCTTCATATCTGCAATATCCGCCAACAGATAAAGCGATGAGATTACCGGATGTACTCTTTTTTGGCTCTAAATTTCTTTTTTTTTCCGTCTCTTGCACACAAACCGAGGGTAAAACCGGTAGCATCTGACTAATCATAAAAACGTTGATCTTTAATTGAAATGGAAATCAAAGAGCATTGGGAATCTCTGATAATATGGAATTGCGGGGAGACTTTTCTACGATTTTCATTCTCCAGATTTGTCATCAACCAGCGAGAACGAGTCACTCACATCTTGACTTCAATCTTTATGTTTAAAGTCAAATGTAAAAGTCGTAAAGACGAATTGTAGAGCATTTATTTCTAGAGCAACATAGTATGAATGAAACGGTATTATCAACACTAGCCTAACCTAAAGATTCTTATATTGACTCCATTTAAGAAATGGGTATCAAAGCAAAAGACTGTCGTCATGGCATGCAGCGTAGACATTCTCCCACCATTTCTCTAAACCCGTGGTCCCGACAACATCGTAAGAGACAAGTCCACCTTTTGTAGCCTGCTGAGCCCAACGAATCAAAGCCATCAAGGCAAAATCGGCAAAAGTGACACTGTCACCAGCGATATAAGGTTGTTGACCATTTTGGAATCGATTTAAACATTCAACATATCTCTTAATCTTTTCGTCGTCGATGCCATTTTTTTGTAACACTTTAGCGAATGATTTGAAGCCCACGATTTCTTCTTCAAATGCCTTCCAATGAGTGAGCAATTGATCCAGTGGAGTACTCTGTAACGCAACCACATCTCCCAAACCTGCTTCCAGTCTTGTCGTGCGGAAGTACAACTTAGTTTCATCATCGGGTAAGATGTTATATATAAAAGGTAGCAATATCGGCAACAAGATTCCAGTCAAAAACTCTGCACAATACACTTTGGCAAACAACTTGACAAACTCTTCGTCATCTCCATAGATTTTCTGCTTATAACTTTGTCCTAACAATTGACAAATTTTTTCAGGAATGTAGAAATCTCCACCCATGACCACCACATCCCCATCAATTCCCTCTTCTCCCTCGGTCACAAACTTGACTGCGGGCAAACTGTACAGAAACGGACTCGGAACACCTTGCTCATTCCATGATTTGACCCCCATCGATTGCAACAATGGTTCGATGTCTGGATACCTCACGAATTGCAACAGGTACTGGATCCCAAGGTAGTTCAACAACAGTCTTATTCTGAACGTGTTAGGGGACCAACTATCAGGCTCCAATGTCGATGCTAAGTCAAAAAATGTCAATTGTGTCATCTGCTGTGGTGTAAAGTTTATCTTGAGCCAGCTCCGATGTGTGATTTCTCTGAATTAATATAAAAGTGCTTGTTTAATAATACGGCTTTGAAATTTATACTTTTTTCTTTATTGTTGTTTATATTGAATGGGTGGTTACGTCATCTGTATAAAGAGATCGTTTCCACACAGTTTCTGTACTTAAAAAGGAAAACACGCCTATACGCATTCAATAGCCTGGATATAATATCATTATCACTGTCGGGCAAATATACGTTGAGAAATAAAATTACAGAATTAAATAAGCGAAAAAAGGCAAAAAAAAAAGGAAACCACTTCATCCACCAGTGTTGTCAAAATTTTTACCCAGTCATGTTATTGAGTCCAGCTGTCACAGCTGCATTGACACTGTTGATCATCCCTTCAACTCTGCTTCTACCAAGCATAAAATTCAGCAAATGATATCTTATGAATTCATTGCACTTGTCAAATTGTTCATCAAATACCCAATTTTGATTCGAACCCATAACGAGAATGAATGTAATGAGTAAGAGTGGTAACCAGAAAAAGAATAACATTCTATCACGCATAATAGGTGTTGTTCTTTGAGAATTATTGAGAAAAAACCGTAACACACGATCATCGCCACTTGAACTTTCCACTCTCATATCAGCTTGTGTATCTTCATTTTTCTGTACAATAGTATCCTCATCAATTTCGTCGGGCAACAGAGTCGACAACAATGATGTGGACGACGAAGCCGCCAACGCTGAAGCTTCTTGCATGGTGGTCTCCTCAACTGATTTGGTTGCATCTGTGACAGATCTGATCAAGGATTTCAAAGACGAGCTCGATGGGAAAAGATCATCATAGTTAGGTAAATCTTCTGCACCACTATCTAGATTAGTAGCCATTGCATCATGAGTTTCAGAAGTTGTATTTCTTCCTGGTATTGAGCGCGAACCAAATTCAACAGCGGAATCATCATCATCACTATCATATTCCTCTTCATCTTCAAAGTCATCATGGGTATCATCAGAGATGACCTGTGCAGAGGTGGACGGGAACGCACCATCAACATCATTATCATTATCGTCGGCAACCATGCGAGAAACGTGTTGTCTCAAATCACTGTCAATGTCGTTGAAAATCGAAGAAATTGAATCATTAGATGATCTTCTTGTGTGGGATTTAAGATCATCAACAGTTGATCCAGCATAATCTTCGGATATCAAATCCAAAACATTAGAATTAGATATTTGTTGTAACGTCACATTCCTTTTAATCCTATTATTCATATTGGCTCCACACTTGACTAAAACCTCAATGATTTCCCTGTTTCCGTTCAAAAAAGCCAAGTGTAATGGGGTGAATTCGTTCACATCTTTGTAATCAATCCTTGATCCTTTGTTTATCAAATATAAGACTAATTTGTAATAATTTCTGATAGCTGCCAAATGTAACAAAGTTTGACCTTCAGTTGTACATACGGCCCAATTTGGACTTGAAATAGGAGCATTTGGAAGGTCTAATAATGACAAAAACTTCAAAAGAACCTCCTCAGAGTCAGAAGATGACCGACTTAATTGTTTGACAGTCTCAGTTGCTTGAGAAAACCATTCGTCATCAATAGATGTCTTTTCCACATTGTCTGCCGCTTCTGTTGCCTTATTATTATTATTATTATTATTATTGTCACCATTGGTATTGTTTGTAGGTGACACAACAGTTGAAGAATCATTACTGTTTCCAATAATTCTCTTTGCAATATTTTTGGCATCCTCCAACTTACCATTCATCTTCAATCCAACAATTTGTAATGCCAATTCAATCAACTGGCGGTCAGTGTCATCCGTGTATGTGAAAACTTCTTGTTGGGTTAGTTGTTTGGCATCATTACTGAAATTACTGTTAAAATTGTCAAAGGTCACCAATACTTGACCCGGATTGCTTGCTGGAGGGAGATAGGTCACAATGGTGGAATCGGACCAACAATGCGTTGTCAAAGCTTGATTAGCACCAAATTTGACAACCAATCCAGGACGAAATTTGGACCCTAATAACGTTACCTCTATACCACCTCTTATTGGGCCTTGCGCTGGGATAATTCTTTGGATGTAAGGTTGATTTAATGCTGGTGTTGTATGACCAATTGCAGGAGGGATTGATGATATCGAAGATTGATTTTTACTACCAACGTAGGAAGAAGAGTTTGAAGTGATGGATGTGATTGACTCGGCCCTTTGCGGCGTATTGTGTAATATGTTTGGGGATCTTTGATGCTCGCTGTCTGTTGGTGATAGCCCATCCTTCCTTCCTATTATCATATTGTTGTTATTGTTGTTGTTGACATTATTGTTGACAGCAAGTGATCTTTGTTGAGTGATACTATCAAAGTAAGTGGATCCACTACCCGTTGCCGACGGGGACCATGTTCTCTTCCTTTTATTAGAATGACGAGAATAATCAGAGACGGTAGTTTGAGCTTCAGACGATGACTCTTCCAAAGAAGTTGGTGACAATGGATGATCCTTCTTGATGTTAATGTCGTTTGGATTTTGTGATGATTTCTCTGGAACCAGTGTAGACTTCTTCCTATCCATGATCATTATTGGTTTGGACAATGTCTTTCCCAACACCTCTCCATCACAGTTTTTCAACACAAATAATAATCTGAAACCTTTGGACTCCGAATGGTGCCTACAATAACAAATTATTCTTGAAGAGATTTCAATTTTCTTCTCCTGTTTTGATTTTGTATTGCTTTCACTATTGAGGTTTTCCTCAGTGTTATTGACAAGGTAGTCATCCATTTCATTAACATCTGTCTTGGTTGTCAACGCTGATGCAACAGTTGGAGGTGGGAAGGAAATGATCTCCTTGCAATTGAAAATGACAGCTCTCTTTGGGCCCATCAAATTCCAATTGAAACCGTCTTCTGAGGTACCATTTTTTCTTCTTGAAGCTCTTTTCAATTCCCTTCTGATACATCTGCTACAGATGTTACAACTCTTCATGGTTTCATTTAATTGAATAACATCTGTTTCAGACAGATCCGATGATTTGGGTGTAACCACTTCTGAAGGAGGGGAGTTGGTCGAATCAATTTTCTTCTTCTTTATTGAATTGGTGGTAGCTGGAGACGAAGAAGAACCTTTTGTTTCTCCACTTGTCAACACATAAGTATCTAAATATAAGATATGCTTTCTTGAAGACTCGGGCACTTCATCTTGTAATCTCAATTTAGTTTTTGAAATGGTATCTGCAGGTAGTTGAAGTAAGAATTGAGGAGGAGGTGGTGAAATGGATAATGAAATTTTGATTTGGGTCTCTACTCTTGAATGATCTGGTAAACCAGATATTTTCAAATTGTATGGTAAATTAGTGTCATTGGAATTGTCATAATAAGCCTCGGGTACTTCATAGGAATCCATTTTTTGGATATCTGATTCATCTGTTTTAACATGGGAAGGTATAGTAGTGTTTAATATTCCATTGTTTTGATTTGTTGGACCACCAAACTTCAATTTCATCAATTCCCTTCTTGAATCCTCGTATAATTTGAATTCTTGTGATTGAACATCTGTGAGCTTGGTATACTCGTTGAAACTGTAGTCGATATCCATGTCATCTAAACTCTGTTTGTGATGATCGAGAATCTGATACGATTGATCATTTGCAGGAGGCGTTTGAGGAGGAACGATGCTATTGTTGCTATCGTTGCTGCTATTGACTTTGAAGATAGGACTGGTTCCATCCACCACATTTGAAGCACTCTCTAGGAAGTTCTGCGATAGTAAAGTGTGAATTAAATCATTCTGATCTGTTGTCACCACCTCGGTATGGAATGAATCATTATTGTCTGGTGTGGGGAAGCCAAAGTTATTGAAATCAGCATGATCCAGGGAGTGCAACTCATCTTTCACTATGATACCTGAACGCGTTGGATTTTGATTGTGATCGTATATCCTTGAATCTAGAAATTCGCTGAGGAGATCGTCATCGGTCAGCTGATTAAGTTGTTGTTGTTGTTGTTGTTGTTGTTGTTGTTGCTGAAGCTGTTGAGATTGTTGATTATTGTTATCCTCTGGTTGTTGGAGTAAATCCTGGTTGTTGAAAGTGTTCAACAAATCAAACGCAGAGGGCTCTGACATATCGCTGTAGCTGTTATTTTTAGCTGAGATATAGGCTGATGGTGTCAATATTAGGGTATATGTGTGAGTTATATGAAATGAAGCCTTTTTTGATAAAGTTGTTGTGGTTGTTCACCTTCCAAAGGAACTCTCTCTCCTTTCTTTCTCTCTCTTTTCCACTAAATTTTTTTTATTTCTTTAAATTTTAATTTTGTTGTTTTTACACACGACCCACTGGATGTTCTAATGTTGTTTTAGACGACAAAAAACCACACCACTCAATAGAAATGGGATGTAAGTTTATAATAAGACAAGTGAAATATACAATAAGAGACTATTCACAAATGGGATATCAAACAAACAATCACAAGGCGTCACCAAATGGATTGACCCTACGCCCAACAACAACAACAACAACAACAATAATAAAAATCTTGAGATGCTCGTAAAGTGCATTCGATAGCCTTTATATAGATGATCTTTATAGATGATCTAATTTATAAAGTTTAATTGTTTGAAAGGGGATTAAGCAATGTAAGTGTATGTTAGTTACACATTCGTCTAAGGAATTGACTTAACAAGAGAAATACATTTTGAATTAGAATTAGCGTTACCATTACAATCAAAGACAATTCATCTCTTTAAATTTCCAATAGAGAAGTTAGTTGTAGTATTTGATCTCTGTCTATTGACAAGAGTGCAATCAATGTGTTCTATATTTCTCTTCTCTATATATATATATATAAAAACCCGTGTCAAAAAAGAATCCCAATTCTGCCAATTCTTCGATTGAGTTTCAAACGAACAAAAAAACACAAAAAAAAACGTTTTCATCAAATTACTAAACAACAACAACAACAACAACAACAATAACATCTCCTTCAATATTATTAATTTAAAAGAAAAAAGATGCCTGTATCTACTTTATACGTGACAGGATTTGTCAAGGGTACCAAGGCAAAAGAACTCGGCGATTTATTTGAAAAGTAAGTAGTGGATCTATTCATTTTTTCTTTTGAATTCTTTTATGGGGTTTCTTTTTGAATTTAGACCCTTTTTCCTTCTTCTCACTTTCTTTAAAATGAAAGTAGTAGATAACATTACAGACGAATCTGACAATTGAATCACCCCCCACAATTTCAATTGAAAGAACAATTCATCGGGATATCCCGTTGTGTGTGTTTGGTTTTTCTTTTTTTTTTTACATTTTCATTTCAATTCATCTTCAATATTCAAATCATCTCAACTTTCCACATCATCTCATCTTTCCATCATCAATTCTCCTTTCCTTTCCTTCCAAAACCCTTTATATTTCCTTTTATTTTGCTTTCCTCACCACATCAACGAAATTAGAACGATTTCCCTCATTTCATCAACTCATCTCTCTCAAAGTCCAAATTCAAAATTTCATTCACCATACATTATTATTCATCTCATCAACAAATTTGCTCAAAAAAAAAAAAGCGCTCATCATCACATCAATACTAACTTTCAACTTGCAACATTTCATATAAAGATTCGGACAGATCAAAAGAGTCGATATCCCACCTCCAAGATCAGATGATGGTCAACAATATGCATTTATCGAATATCTCGACATCAAAGATGCAGAAGAAGCATTGGAACAATCAAAAGAAGGTTTGAAAGGAGAATTGGCCCTCGATCAAGACAAAGGTATCGTTGTACAATGGGCTAGAAGTGACCCATACCCGGCTAGATCATATTCGAGAGGCAGCAGCGGTGGCCGTTTTGGTGGTCGTTACGGAAGTGGTAGTGGTAGTGGTGGCCGTTACGGTGGAAGATCATATGACGATTATCCACCACCAAGAAGAGAATACGGTGGTGGTTATAGGGATAGAGATAGAGGAGGATACCCTCCAAGAAGAGATAGAGATTATCCTCCAAGAGATAGAGATTACCCTCCAAGAGATCGTGACTACCCTCCAAGAGGTAGGGACTACCCACCAAGAGGCCGCGATTATCCACCAAGGGATAGAGATTACCCTCCAAGAGGTAGAGATTATCCCTCCAGAGACAGAGATTATCCACCAAGAGATAGATATCCTTCAAGAGAAGAGAGACGTGGATCTGAAAGCCACGAGGATATTGGATATGCTAGAAGAGATGAGAGAGTAGAAAGATCACCTGTTCGTGATCGTTCAAGATCCCCGATTAGAGATTAAAATTCTTTCTTCATCATTAAAAATTCAACCCTTCCCCCACACCAATCCAAAACAACACCTGAAATTCTTTGATCAATATATATATATATATACATTCATTCATTCACAAAAAAGTAATAAAAAATTTGCTTAATATATATACTAGAATGCGAAAAGATTCGGGTGTGTAAA
Organism: Nakazawaea populi; assembly: GCA_030557235.1. Classification (NCBI taxonomy): domain Eukaryota; kingdom Fungi; phylum Ascomycota; class Pichiomycetes; order Alaninales; family Pachysolenaceae; genus Nakazawaea; species Nakazawaea populi. The sequence continues at coordinate 7,991 of JAKTVN010000034.1, forward strand.
TTGAGTTGATGAAACGAGCATCATCTCTTGAGCATGAGGCATATTTTTTGTCTCAGCTCCCCTCTCCCACCACTTGTCTTTCTTTCTTCAATAAATCAAGAATTTGGGGTTCATTGCCAACTACTTTCTAGCTTTCAATTTCCTTGAATGCTTAGAAAAGTTTCTGCTCATCATTGTAATGGAATACCATGTCGTGTTGCTGATTGTTATAAATCCGATAGTAAGCTTCATACTCACTGTCTCTCAATTTCGAGATAGCAACTCCTCGATGTCAGTACCAGTTTGGCGAAACTTCAACCTACAAAGTCTATTTCCATATTGAAATTCAACTTCTTTAGTGAGCCTCTTTCAAAGATCTTCTTTTGTTTACAATTTAGTCACATACTGGTGTCTTGAAAAGAATTATTGTAATTTGTATCGATCTCTTTGATTGCTTCAACTCTTTGTCATGTGATTTTTTGTTTGTTTGTTGAATGTCAAGCCATTACTGGTAGTTTATCATAAATTATTATTGGTCATTAGGTGCCAAGTATTCCAGTGAAATAGAAGATGGTTGAGTAATTGTGCTAACTTAAATGGTTATGATTTTCTTTTAAAGTAGATCATAAGGTTTCCAACTGCTAGTTATTGGTGGAATGTTAAAGTTATTTTTGTTTGAGATAATTGGTCATTGTAATTAAAAGGATCCCTAAACAGTGTATAAAATTATACTCACTACACAATTGCGTATGAAAATTGGGTTTGTAGGGAATTGATTTAAAGTCACTCATGATTGTAATTTAACCATTTTCTACAAACCTTGAGAGCACTCTTTAGCGGTTGAAGATTGAGAATGAAGAGATAAATTATTCAGTGAAATGTAAATCTGTATTACATAACGCAAATCACCCAATAGGCAAGAAGCAAACAATAATAATAAGTAAATAACGACTCAATGAGCAGTAAAACCGCCCGAGGCGTAGATGGTCTGACCATTGATCCAATGACCTTCAGTGGCCAAAAACCTGATGATTGGAACAATATCCTCCACTTTGGTCAAACGACCCCCTTGAGCACAACTCTTGTAAAATTCCACATCACCTTCAGTTTCTTGTCCGTACAAAAATGGTGTATCCATTGGCCCAGGAGCAACACAATTAACAGAGATAGATTTCGACATCAATTCCTTGGATGCACTCTTGCTGAAATATTCAACTGATGCCTTTGCACCTTGGTATACTGAATAAAATGGAGTATATGCAGCCAACAAGGATGTCACCAATGTGATAATTTCACCTCCATCGGCAATTTTAGCACCGGTAAACTTGATAAAAAAATATGCAGCCTTGGTATTGACTGCAACCATCTTATCAAACTCCAGCTCCTGTGTCTCAGCAATTGGTTTTTTCAAAACCATCCCGGCATTGTTGATGGCAATATGAAATGATCCAAATGTGTCCAAAGCAAATTGTACCAATTCTTCATTCTTAGCAGGTTGGGTCAAATCGCCTTGGAATAAAACCATTTTTGTTTCATATTTGGATTCTAATTCTTTGATCATCGCTTCTCCTGCCAGTTTTTCAGAATCTGAATGGTAATGAATAACCAAATTGGCACCGAGTGATGCAAGTTCAGTAGCAGTCTGATGACCCAAATTCTTGGTACCACCAGTGACAATTGCAGTTTTACCTTTTAAAGTGACTTTTGATAATAAAGACATGTTTCAAAATTGTTTGATATGTATGTACGTATGTATGTGTACTTATTTTTCCTTTTAATTGCAGTTGGTCGGGGAAGTTGGCATTCGATCTGCATTTAAATATCTATTGTTGATAAGATGATAAGCGAATGAAATTCCATTTCCTATTTGTCTGCCCCTTTCTCACGCGCCCCACACAATTGAAATTGTTTCTTCTTAAAGAGCGGAAATAACAAGCAAACGCAACTTGCGGATTTTATATTATGCCGTATGTTGTACAACAACAACACAAAGGGCACATCCGAGTTTAACTATATAACTAACTAACAAGGATTGGGCTAGACTGTTACTATAATAGTAGTTATTTCCAACCACTTAGACACCTTAAAACCCTGCTGCTAACAATAAAATATCATGTACTTAATACTCGGAAATCACTACTAAAAAGTTATCGGATATAGTCAATTAATTCACCCACCTACTACAAGACACACAGTACAACTTCAATTACATTTGAACTCCGTTAATTCCCCAAGTTTATGGAGAAAGAAGGAGGTAAGAATAGAAGTAATTCCATCGATGTGTGCTTTCAAATTGACAAGTCTTACCTTGTAGAACGTGTGTGCTAACAATATATACTTTTTGACTCGGCATTTCAATTCAGAGATTCGAGCCACACTGGTTCAGTGATAGCTTGTAAATTTCATTATTTGAGAGAGCCTTATAATGTGTTACCACAAGATTGTCAAAAAGAGTTTAATTTACATCTTCGACCGCCTTATCTTTTTGAAACCAACTATACCACCAACATAAATTTTGCTTCATCAGGCAAGTGGTCCTTCAAAGATCACAACATCTGAGTTTGTAAAAAGTGGGATGGCAAAACAGTTGATGTGCTGACGTACTCGTGACTTCCACATTGATGCTATTCAAGGCACCGTTTCAACTCATTATGAACTTGAAGCGCAACTCTATATGTAGATGACGAATGTTAATTAATATTCATGATAATCATTGAGCTTCTTCTACTTCTTCTTCTTCTTCTTCTTATCGATGATAATAGCATAGACGTGTGTTGTCTCACAAATCCATCGCTAAGCCAAAAAAAAAAAAAAAAATTACTTGAAAAATTTTTTATATAGAGAGAGAGAATAGATAACACACATCTTTAAAACGACAACAACATGGTCACTACAAAGTCAGTGAAGAGTTATATAGACTCTTCGGACTCTTATATGGCCATTTCAATCAAGACCCCAAATAGAAATGAGGTACAAATACTCGATCTAGCTACTAGAGCTATCATATCTAGATTTGAATTAGATTCCGAAGATCAGATAAGTGTTATAAGTTGGACTGCACCTCAACTGGCTCTAGTGGACTCCAAGAAGAGGAGCCGTGGTGGAGATAAGGTCAATGGGAAACTGCCACTGCTGTCAGTACGTTTGATAGTGGCCTTGAAACAAGGTGATATCTTGGTTTTTTCGCCCTTTGAGAAAGATATAGTGAATAAAATCTCTAATGAATCAAAGATTATATCACTCTCATCACAGAGAAATGAACAAGATGGACAAGAAACATTTCTTGGATTGGATACAACAGGACAGATAAAGGAATTTGCATTGTTACAAAACAAAGTTACAACTTCATTCTCCTTCAGCGATGACAAGGCTCTAAGTATGATTCAACAACATACCGACGATGATCATAAAATAATCATGACATCTAACTGCCTTTACGTGGTAGAGGCCAACAAAGAAGGTTTTCTCGAAATACAAGTGAGATTGCCAGTTCCAAGAGGCCACGCCACAATCATAAACAGCTGTGTACAATCGAGGCAAAATTCTGATTTCTTGGCCACGTCGAGAAATGGTGATAATGTCATCCACATTTATTCCAAAAAAATTAATACTTCAGTTTTAAAATCCAGCTCCAATGTGAGTTCTTTGAAAATTGTTTCTATCGCAGATGAGGAAATTTTAGTAGCATTTTTGACAAATGGCAATATTGAGATATTCAATGACTGGCAAAAGAAAAGACCTAAAGACGATATAGTTCTGCCATTTATCAAGATCGAATCGAGCTCAGAGTTAACAAATGTGTTTTTGAATAAGAAAAATGAAACCTTGGAATGTATCTTATTTGATGATGTCCAGCCTCAATTTGAAACAATTGATTTGAAAAAGACTGAGATAGTCATCGACCCAGCTGAAACCAAAAATGAAGATGTGTCAGTAAAAGATACTGCCGTAGTCAATGGTGAGCACATCGATGCCGAAGAAGAGGAAGAAGAAGAACAAGAAGAAGATGAAGACGACGACGAAGAGGATATCAAGGACAATGAAGGGCTCAATGGCGAAGAGTCAGGCCAAGAAGCTGTCTATGTCGTTTCCAATGCTGATCAATTGTACAGTTTATTGGTACCTGCTATTGAAATGGAGGATGAAGAAAAATTGGTACAAATCTGTCAATCAAACAATAGTGATATGAATATCAAACAAACCATTTTGAAGAGTGTGACACTGGAACAATCTGTAGTGCTTTTCAAGATTTTATCCATGAGAATATCGGGACAGCCTTCCGATTCGACAAATTTATCCAAATGGTTGAAATTCCTCTTGTTAATCCATGGGAATAACATCATCAGATCCACTGATAATGTAGCTGTTTTAAGATTGCTTAGGTCTTCCCTTTTGGAAAGCACCAAAAACTTACCAGACCTTGTGGCCTTACAGGGAAGATTACAATTGTTGAAATCTCAATTAAAATTGAGAAACGAGATGTCGAGTTTGAGTATTGAAGAGTCGGATGATGAGAGTCAAGACGATGAAGACGAAAACGCTGAAGTTGAAACAAACGGTAATGGTGGCAGCTATTTTGTTAACGGAGAAGGTGATGATGATAATGATGGCATCGTCTATGAGAAAGAAGTGATAGATGCGGAAGAAGCTAACGATGAAGACGAAGAATAGTTTACAATTTTTATAAAAAATATCATCATTCGATAATAATAAATAAAGTGGTATAGACTCTCTCACTAGGGGTGGGTCGGTATCTCTGCTAGTGCTCTCCCTATCAGTGCTGAATAATATTGATATATTGAACTCAAAAAATAGCACTTGATAATCGTTGCAACTCTAGTTCAATGTGGATGCATCCGAGTATTTCTCCAACAGAAAGGCCAGTTGAATATGTTGCAAATCTTCAACTGAAAGTGGCATTCGTAGAGAGTTGTTTGAATTAAAGCGACACAATGTCATGAACGACTTGACCGACTTAGCTAGGTTAATAAGTCAATATCAAATTCCATTACTCAATTACTCTCAAACATTGATTGCCTACACAACCAACTCCCTAGTTGCGCTATCTGTGTCGAAGAGAATAGCTGGATATCTATCTAGCTACATATGATGATCATATTGGCCGCAATACCCTCATCTCTGCCAAATATTGTCACCACTCTCCATCACTAAACTACCTGCCATCTCTCACCGAAGGACCTGCCTTCCACATCTTTTCGAAAGCTTCCATCTCCGGTTGGCTACACTCGTGGGCTAATTCTTCTCTATATTTTCTGTAGCAAAATATCTCTGTTTGTCTCGATTTGCCAAATCGATTAGGTACACCTTACGAGGTGTGTCTTCCGACAATAAAATGTTATCAAACTGGAGATTTTCATGATATACCCTCATATGATGAATGGCATGCAACTGCTCCAAAATTAAACTTTTATTTTCTGCAGTCAAATCTTCTTTTGTCCACTTCCTGTTCGGGATATACTTCAAAACAAGGAATGGGCCTTGGCTGGCACAATATCCTTTCTCATCCAAAAAGATTCCTCCAATGCAAGGCTGGGAACATAAACGCTGTTGAATGCGGCGCAAATCAGCAATTTTTCATAGATGGAACTTTCATTTATCCACTTTTCGAAAGCCAGATCTATTGCACAATGCAAAGGCACAAACTCCTCCTCATTTCTTTTCGCCTTAAAAGGATCGAAAATTTTCAAAATGTACTCCTTCTCCACTAAAGACTTTACAAACTGCGAAAATTCGGCAGAAATTGTCGATGGCAACAGAGAAATGCAGTTTCATATGCTTGTCAACATATTCTTCAGAAGATTGAACATCAGGTTTGTTCTCGAGAATATCAGGGCAAGTCGAAAACGTTTTCAAAAAGGTACTTTGAACCTTTATAACCTGTGCATTAAACACACCTTATCCACATTGTATCTCCTCATAATCTTTGCATTCAAGGCACATCTCGCTGACAATAGAGTTGGGTAACGTTAATCATTTCAAATCATAAAGATCCATTCCCAAATAGACTGAGAAGCCCCGTAAAGCCTTTCTGCACTTCTCAACGTAAAATTCCACAGCCCCAGTTGTGAATCGCTTCATGAACTGATCATTCGTCTTACGAAGATGCTCAAACACTGTGGTTCTCAAATTAAATGCATCTTCTTCAAGCTGATCTGCTGACTTCTCACACCGTTTCATTGCCATGGCCAGTATGACGTTTCTTAAGCAATATTTGCCACTGTTAGTCGAGGATACAACATGATACTTTATGGGAAACTTTATATCATGCATCAGAAGACCCTTTCTCTTTCGGAATCTTTTCCATGTCAAGTTCAATGAAGATCGTGCTTTTTATGTCACTGAGAAAACCGATGGGAGTACCACGAGAAATCATCCCATGAAGGGTCTGATTGATCAATTCTAGAATTCTTTGATAACCGTAATAATCCTGCCCAGATTCATTGGCTGATATTCCATTTCCGTCCACTTCTTGTTTCATATGCTTTAAAAAACCTTCAATCAATTCACCGATGCACGGTTTCATCACGTTGCAAACCATAACTGTATATGTTTTACCATTTTTGGTTACCATACAACTAATATCAGATCTTGCATAATATGTAGCATCATTGTCTGAATGTGGAAGCCCCAGAACTACACCACCGCCTTGGATTATTTCCATGACTAAAAGTTCATCAGTCATATTCTCTAGAACTATTGCTATCCGCTCCCAAAGCATGTAGATGGCAATTCGGTAATGAGTGTTTCTATTTACTGTGGTAAATTGTTCAGGGTCCATAATTACTTTTGTCATCCCAACAGCAAATTTAGAGCCGTGTTCGCCTTCTGCAAACTCGTTGAATTGATTCTGCATTTTAGAAACATCATCTTCAAGTGATTCACCTAGCTCTGTTCCACAAAACTCCGTGGCGTTTAACATTTTGGAAAACATATTCTGAGTTCCTTTGCTTTCAGAAGTGGAGTCTACTACCACCTGCAACTCAAGGAGTTCATAGTGGAAGACTTTATCAAACATATTCTGTAGAACCTCAACTTTCTTTTCAATACTCCAGTGATTTAACTTCATCTCGTTGGTCCCTGAGGTCCTCTTCCAAGAATCTGATCTTCCTGGATATTTCAATGAAACTTTCATTACTCATATTGAACGAAACTTCCTTTTTGAATGATGATGTCAAATCCAATGGTTGTCTTTAAATTAAGCAGATCATAAAACGGGGTAACTTCTATTTTTGGAATAAATTGCACAACCAAAATTTATTTGCGTGAGTTAGCTAACAAAATAGAAATATCACAGCGCCGCCAGTGATTCTGTAACTCATCTCGCGAAAGAGAAAAAAAAAAAAATTTTACGCCGCTTAAAATAAAATAGAAAAAGGTGGACCGATCAATACAATTTTATAACTTTCTTAAACTATCACACCCTCAGCAGCATGTCAGGAACTCCAGAGCCATCTGAGAAACTCTACATCCACTACAACTACGTCCACAAACTCTGTCAAATCGGTGCCGAGCAAATCAGGGCCAGCGTAGGGAAACCTGATGTTATCATTGCAATTGGTGGTGGAGGTTTCATCCCAGCTAGAATCTTGAGATCGTTCATCAAACATGAAGGTGAGAAGAACATCCCTATCCAGGCCATTGGATTGTCGTTATATGAGGACATGGGAACCGCAGGTGGTGAAGGAGTGATAGGTAAAGAAGTGGTGAGGACCCAGTGGTTGGACTTTGGTGCTTTAGAGAAACATTTCGATACTTTGATCGGTAAGAACATCTTAATCGTGGATGAAGTTGATGATACAAGAACCACGTTACATTATGCTTTGACAGAATTGCAGAAGGATGTACAAGAACAGGCCAACTTGTTGGGCAGGTCGAATGAGGATACCAAGTTTTCCATCTTTGTGTTGATCAACAAGAATAAACCAAAGAAGGCTGATTTACCAGTTGAAATCTTTGAAAAACATAGATATTTCGCTCCTAGAGAATGCGGTGATAGTTGGTGTAATTTCCCCTGGGAAGCTGTCGATATTGATACTCATAGTAAATTGGCTGTCGAACAAGGAAATTGTTGAAATTGTTGAAAAAAATTACATGTTTAAACTCATTTGATTTTCCCATCTTAATCATTCTCTACCAAAAAAAAAAGAAGAACACAGATTAAAGTAGGGGTCTACATAAAACGATCTTTTTTTTTTATATTGTACATTAGCGATTATATCTATTATCACGGTGCTCCTAGAAATGACAAGTTTTTTTATTTTATTCACAAAACACACACTCAACTTAATTTTTGCTTTTGTGTCATTTCTTTGCTTGCAACTCCACCATCTGTTGCACTTGTTCTCTGCACAATTGCTTCAAATCATCAACATCTGCTTTCAACTCCTCCACTCTCTCTGACTTCTCACCCAATAATTCCAATGTTTTTTGATACTTTTTATCCAACTCATTAACCCTTTTCTCAAGAGCATCTTTTTCGCTCTTCAACCCTTGGACTTCAGAATTCTCCTTCATTAATCTCAAAATCTCTTCATTCGACTCATTTTTCAAGTTGTTCAAGTTAAGTATTTCATCCTTCAACGTGACAGTTTCAATTTCCATCCTTCTCATCTGCGAAGAAAGCTTGCTAATAATTTGAATATGTTTGTTATTGACAGCACCAGATGTGCTTCTTGCTATGTTACCTTGTGGTGTATCCCGGTTCAAAGTATATTTACTCGAAGTTTGACTTGTTGGTGAATGTGTGTGGTATTCTTCCCCAAAATCGTCATCAAAATAACCATCCTCTTGCTGACTTGAATTAAAATAATTATCATAACTTTGAGAAGGTGATTCCCCAGACTTTGGTGATTCAAAAAATCTGGCACTATTGTCATTGACAGGTGTTCGAAGTAGATTGTTACCGACAGGTGCCCCAAATTGATTCAAAATCGAACTAGATGGCTTACGTGAATTGGCATGTGACGATCTCGGTGTGGTGGAAGATTCTCCAAATGCAATATTATCATTCCAACTCATATTGGAAACTGATCGCGTCTTAAGAAATGAAGGATTTGGTAGCAAGTCATTCAAATAAAGTGCTTGTTGTTGTAATGGTCCATCGAATGATTTGTTCGACTGCTGCTCCATCTCCTTTTCGAAGGAGTCCTTTTGTGATGCCAACTCCTCTTGTAATTTTTGATCAAACTCCGTTTTAGATGTCTCCAACTCTTGTGATAACAACTTAATATTCTCTTTGAGATTTTCTATTTCAATGTCCTTCAGTTTTAACAACTCTCTGACGTTTGCAACCTCAGCCACAAGATTACCCTCGCGCTCAAAAATCTCCTCCAACTCGTCATTCTTGCTTTTGAGATCACTTGATAACAACTTTATCTTCTTCATAGAATTCAAGTCTTTTTGCTTAAGTGTATTGATGTCCTTTTCCGCCAGTGCAAGCTTGTTCATATAGGAACTCTCAATAAATTTCCAATTTTCTTGGGCCAGAGTGTATTGAGATTGTAGCAACTCATTTGAAGCAGCCAATTTTTTAAATGATTCATTTCCTAAATCATCGTTCTTCGATGTCGAGGAACTTTCTGTCATGATTCTGAGCATTTCCATCTTATCCTCTAATCTCTTGATTTCGTGAGCACTCTCTTCCTGCAAGGCCTTATACCTTTTCTGTTCCCTTCTAATTTTTTCTTCAAGCTCTTCGAGCTCATTATTGGCTTGATCCTTAGCTAACTTGAGCCTTATATTTAATTCATCCAATAGTTGTGATAAGTCCTTGTTTTTCTTCAATTGTTCCTCCAATTTGGTTCTGGTAGACTCCAACTGCTGTTCAAATCTCTGTGCTTTCAAGTCCTTGAATTGCTGAGAGATCTTTGATAGCTCCTCTTGCGTCTTTGCGTATTTTGATCCAAGTGTTTGAAAGTCCGTTGTCATTTGTTCTCTCTTGATATCAAATTCTTTAAACTCAATCTCTCGTTGTTCAAGAGATGCTAATTTTTCCATGGTCGTTTCAAGTTTGTCTTCCAATTCAGATATCAATTGAGCATCTTCTGCCGTTTTCTTTTTCATCGCCTTGATGGTGTTTGAAAGTGTTAATTCTTTCATTGACAATACCGAGCCTTCCTCCATCAACTCTTTTATCATGTTATCTTTCTCCTGCAATTTTCGAGAAAGGTTTGAGTCTCCTGTCGACCTGGACAAATCTGATATTTTGATATCTTTCTGTCTCAACTCGGCTTCTCTCGCAGTCAATTTTGTTCTTAACTCTTGACTGGTTGAACTCTCTTTTTCCAATAACTCCTTCATTTGCGAAAACTTGTCCAAACCTGTCAGAACAATCTCTAACAAAGCAGAATGAGGAAGCTCAGTATAATTCAGCGGCATGAAAAACAAGACTTCTTCAGATTTCGAGTTTGAATTTCCAACAGGATCCAGATCAAGCTCTAATGATGGCCGCTCCTGATTATCCATACTTGTTCTCGGTGTCAGTTCCGTTGAAGACTGAGACAGCAGTTTTTTTACTGGTTTTTTCCCTCCTTTATTAGCCGCCAAAGCCAATCTTTCTTGCAAAGTAAGTCTTTTCTTCTTCTGGGGCACATTTGGCTCTGGAGTTGCAGATGGCTCCTTTTGTTGTTGGGAGGATTCCAAAACGCTGGCGCTTGTAGATAAGTTTGATGTTTCTTGCATTGAAGATGGATCTATTGGGGTGTTATCACTTTCCAACTCTTCAGATGCCTCTCTTGTTGATGAGACTCCATTTTTTGGGCTATCGGGCGTCACTGCCACCACATCTTGCCCCGTGATGTTATCATTATGATCTTCAGATATATGGTCTTCTGGTGATTCAAATTTGAGTGTGGCTGGCTCTTCTTCAAGGGCACTAGAGGTCACCACTCCATCAGTACTCATCTCTCAATTTGATTGTATCTCAAAAAGTTTCAATGACAATGAATATTAGAGAAGTGTAAATTGTGAATGACGACGAACCTTGAAGAATTTTGGCGTTGGGGTCGATAAAAGTAGAGATGCAAAGCAATGAAGAAAATAGAAGCAAGCAAAATCTGGCTCTTTACGGCTGATTGAGACCAGGCCTTGAAATATATAGTCTGTTTGTGGATGAACACCGCGTCAATTCAGAACTCACAACATCAAATATCCAACACTGGGCCTTTTTTGATTTAGTACGCAGACAGATCTTAAACAGAAAACAACCCACCCAAGTCCCAAACTGGCAGTCTTGAGACTAGGTGCACGACATATCATATCACATTATATCTAAATATGATGATAAAGTCTAACATTTAAAACAAGAGTTTCTGGTACGAATAATACAAAAGTATATTTGATGATGATTGACATATATGTACAGGTAGTTACAGTTTCGCTTTAATACTATTTTTGAAAGCACAATTTCATGATGGAATTAATCTGCCAACACAAATGAATAATTGAAATTGCAATTCTCTTCTAGTTCCGTGATTCATAAAGACCCAAACGCTCTAACTCTTCCCTTGGGGTATTGTTGACAAACTTCCTCACCAAGTTCTTCTGAATACTTCTCTTAGTGGTATCCTGTTTGGACAACTTACCCAATACCAAATTCAACTTGTTCTCATCATTCAATACAGCCTTGACAAGGTAATCTGGGTCAAATCTCACCAAAAATGATCTCAATTCTTTCTCCAAATTTTCCACTTCTAATTCCACCATCTTCTTCTTTGGGGGCCATGTATTTATTCCATATTTGGACTTTAATCTTTCAATCTCCCTTATTGTTTCGTCATCATACTTATCATCTTGCGTGCTGAGAGCCAATCTCTCAATTTTGTACAAGTTGTCAATTAAGGATGGTTTCAGAAACTCCTCTTTTCTATGTAAGAACTCTTGATGTTTCTCAACTTCTTCTGTGTGAACGGTGACTTGAGCTTCCTTCTCATATGAAGCAAATTCGGCACCCTGATTTCTCTTGATCTCGGCAACGGCGAAAAACTTTTTCGCAGAAAGTGGTCTCGTAGATTCTATGCGTACAATGTCACCTTCTCTACAAATGTTATTTTCATCATGCACCAAGTAATCCTTTCTCTTGATCATATCCTTGTTGATGATTCTATTGTATGCAGTTCTTTGAATTCTTACTTTCACTGTCTTGTTCATTTTCCCTTGGGAAATAACAAGACCAACAAAATTTTGGCGTGCCATTTCTTGTGTATGATATTGTAGTATAGATGTTTAGTTGAAGCGGTCTATCTCTCTCTCTACTTCGTATACTCAGAGATCTCTTTCCTTCGAATTTACAAAAAAAAAAAAAAAAAAAAATTCGTGCTGTTGTTGACACGAATGAAATATGGCAGTTGTGTAATATGACTCTTAAGATGTTTTTCCAATCAATCAAAGAGTGATTTATTTTCAGTCAAATTAGTTAAACTTTCCATTCAACAACGTGATGGGATTCAATTTGCAAACGTTGGCAAGACCAAACATATTGGCTTTGGAGCCATACCGCTGTGCCAGAGATGATTTCAAAGAAGGTGTGTTGTTAGATGCTAACGAAAACACACATGGCCCTGCTTCGTCCAATTTGACCGATAATGAAAAGAAACTCGAATTGAACAGATACCCTGATCCTCACCAAATCGAGTTGAAACAGCAGATCTGTGATTTCAGGAATCTGGAACTGGGCACCGATTCTGCAGAGATCAAGCTCCCTGATGGTAAGAAATTAAGCCCTGAGAATCTAGCATTAGGAGTGGGATCTGACGAAAGTATAGATGCCTTAATCAGATGCTTTTGTGTCCCAGGAAAGGATAAGATGTTGGTGTGTCCTCCTACTTATGGAATGTACTCCGTTTGTGCCACTGTCAATGATGTAAAGATTGTCAAAGTACCATTGAACTTGACAACGTTTCAAATTCAACCAGATTTGATCAACGAGACTTTATCAAAGGATCCTAGCATTAAGATCATCTACATCACCACCCCAGGAAATCCAACGGCGAAAAAAATTGATTTCTCATTGATCGAAAAGGTCTTGACAAATGACGCATGGAATGGCGTTGTCATTGCCGATGAGGCTTACATTGATTTTTCCCCAATAGGCTCATCTTTGAGTCCATTGGTGAACAAATACCCAAACTTGGTAGTATTGCAAACTTTATCGAAATCCTTCGGATTAGCTGGTATTCGATTAGGTGTTTCCTTCTGTGACCCATCCATCGCTACTTTGTTGAACTCGATGAAGTATCCATACAACATCTCAAATTTGACCTCAGATGTCGCACTTAGAGCCACTACTAAGGAATCTATAGCACAGATGAGACAAAGTTGTAATGTTTTAATTGAGAATCGTGGTATTCTTGAAAAACAATTGTTGGCACTTAAGGGTGTTGGTAGAAACATCGGTGGTATGGACGCCAATTTCATTTTGATCGAGATCTTAGACAAAGATGGTAAACCTTCGAATGAAGTTGCCCACGAGGTGTATAACAAGCTTGCAGTGGAGAAAGCAGTCGTGGTTAGATTTAGAGGTAAGGAATTGGGTTGTACAGGTTGTCTTAGAGTTACTGTGGGGACCATTGAAGAAAACAAAATTGTTGTTACCAAGTTCGAGGAAGTATTGAAGGAGGTTTTGAAGTTATAGAATTACATGTATTGACTAAATCTTTCCGTTTCATGTGAATTTTTCATCGATATGAATAACAGGTGTGGGCTCTTTAGCACCATCAACAAAGTAACTTTCGGTATCCCATAGCAACATTCTTGAAAGAATGCCAGCAAACAAATCGATACTTTCCTCTCTATCATTAATATTTCTTTCAGCTGTGTACGTCATAAGTGGCCAGTTGTGAATATGTGAGTCATGTTTATCCACTTTCAACTTCCCAAGACCACGTAAATGAGAAATGAATTTCTCAATTTCAGGGGCCAAAACTTCAGATGATCCGTACGTAACAACAATACCATACTTTGGGAATGCTTTTCTCCAGATCTCTTTATCGTCACATAATCCAGGGCTACCGAGGTACCTAAGAGACAAGTCATCCGAGTTGATAACAGAAGGTTGAAGATACCTCTCACCCCACAGCCTAAGCAAATTTTGATCCAAAACGTCGTGTGATACCACAGCAGTTGGCTCCTCTTCCACTGATTGACCTTGGAATAAATTGAATTTCGTAACAGGGGAAATCAACAATAACGCTTCCGGTTTATGCAGGCTATTGATGTCAATACCACCGAAGGGGTTGTCAAGGGAGAATAACAACAGTAACGATAGAGCCATATTTGCACCACTGGAGTCTCCAGCGAGCACAATTTTACTTGAGGGGTGTTTTGCTGAGATGTAGCTCCAATTGTTGAAAGCTCTTTGCAATGGTTGCGGAAACTTGTCATCGATTTCATTCATAGTCTTTGGGATGAATACAACTGGATTGTTGAATCCTTGCTCTTGTAAAACCACTATCAACCGCTGCATATATTCCAAGTACAGATAAGGTGAGGCAACAGTGAATGCATCTCCCTGGATATAAAACAAGATAAAATCAATCTTGGACATCAACCCCCTTGAATTGGAGTAAATCCACATTCCCGAATTCTCCTTTGAGTCTTCAACTAGATATGTGGTATCACCGAGCTGTGAAAAACCCTGAGTGTAAACCCTGTAAAAATAGAAATATTTGCTTATACGATCATTGAGAAAGATGTTCCCGTATCGACTGCCTTCAGAATTGGCAAAGACACGTTTCATGATTGTGGCAAGGATATATTCACAGTTACTGGCTCTTTGAATGTAGTTGTCCTGCCACTCGAACGGTTTCATGTACCTATCCACGAAAATCTTATAAGGGAGTTTGATCACTTGTGCTCTCACGGTTAGTCGCTGTTGTCGGGATCGAATCATAGAGAGTAGGGATAATAAATTTCAAGGGGTCAAAACATACTGAAAAATGAGGCATTCTGGCCTATTAAAGAGACGAATCTGGTTACTCCATAACTCGTAAGCATGACATAAAGTGAAATGATGAGATAGATGATTGAATCGACCCAAGTAATCTCCAACATCGTTGATGCCTGAGAACTTGAGCGAGTAAAACAGTAGGATCAAGATTTGTCAGAGAGGGGAAAGTGATAAACACGTGCAGAAATCCAATTCAAGTATGAAGTTTATTCTCGAACTAATGGATAATAATAGAGACGATCAGCTTATTGTAGAGATGAGTTGGGTCTCGAGTGATAATGCTGATTGTAGTTGAAGTTGGATTTTGGTAATTGATACATTTTTCCTCTACAAGCTGTCATTGTTGACATTTGAGACACGACACAGAAATTCAAAAAATGAATTTAACCACAAAACCTTTATACAGAATAACGACACAAACTAACTGATTTAAACCAAATCAATAATTAAAATTTCAAAAAGTAGACAAAACTTTTTCAACGGTACTAACGAATATGTCAGCATGTTTCTTACCAAATGTCAAAGTTGGACGTAAACGGACAGCCAATTCAGCACAACCACCAACATTGACACCATTTTCTCTCATGGTTGACAAGAATCTGTTTCTGGCATCTGCAGTCTCCAAGTCCCAAGCAATGAAACAAGCACGTCCTTTACCACGCAAGTTTTGTATATGTTGTGGGTATTTAGCTTGAAGAGCTTCTAATTTATTGTAGAGGTAATCACCAGTTTCGTTGATCTTTGAAACCAAATCATTATTCAAAACCTCTTTGGCGATGGCTCCAGCGATGATCATTCTAGCGGGGTCACCACACCAGGTGTTGAATTGACGGTATGGTTGTGGAGGAACGATGGCTGGGTCGTGGAAGAAGTATCCAGCAGATTGGAATTTCTTTGAGAATGTTACCAAATCAGCAGGTGGAGAAAGGTTGAAATGTTCATGTGCCCATAATTTACCAGTGGCACCAACACCAGTTTGAACTTCATCCATAATCAATAAAGCACCGTTTTTCAAAGTCAAATCTCTCAAGCCTTGGAAGAAAGAAGCAGAGGCGTGATTGTCACCACCTTCTGATTGGATTGGTTCGATGATGAGACCGGCAATTGGACAATGCCATGTCTTGAAAAGATCTTCAACTATTTTCAAACAACGTTCATCTTCTTTCTTGTTGTAATCGGAATTTGCATCCAATGGGTATTTGTAAGCTGGGTATTGAGCCTTTGGCCATTTGAATGATGGTAAATCAATCTTATGGACAGGTTTGGAACGAGTGACAGATGCACTAGCAAATAAACGACCATGGAAGGCACGTTCAAAGGAAAGAATGGCCAATTCTGGGGAGCCTGGGGCTTGATTTTCCATGGTGGATTTTTCTTCTTCAGTACTAAAAGAAGCACCATTTCTCTTCTTGTTTTGATAATACATGAAAACGGCTTTGAATGCTAATTCGTTTGCATCAGCACCTGATAAACCAGACCACAATTTGTCCTGGCCTTTTGGAGCAGCTTTCAAGATATCACCTAAGATATCGGCCAAATCATCGGATGGGAAATTTCCTAAAGCTGGTCTTTCAACCAACAGATTGATCATTCTTTGTGATTTTGCAGCTTCGATCAAAGCTGGGTTGTTGTAACCTAAAGCGATCGAGGCGATCTGTGCATAAAGATCCAAATAAACATTACCATCGACATCAGATATGTAGTTACCATTTGATTTGTTGTAATCGGCAACAAAGTAACATGGACGAGTGTCAAATACCTCGGACAATTTTGACATTTGTTTGACAGATTCTGGACCTGGGATCACATCTGATTTAATGACTGGTCCTGTTGGCTCCAGAGGATAGTATTTCTCAGAGATGGAAGACATTTTGTTATTGTTGTTGTTGTTCAAAAATGAAATGTGTCTGAGTGTGAAGCAAGTGATTTTTCAAACGGCGATGGGCTATACTTATACGTAATATCCCCCACCACCATCGATGAATCGATCGATCTTCTCAACGCAACAATAAAATTAACCGCTAAAAAAAATCTGAGTCAAGAAGCCAAAAAAAAAATAAAAAAATCCGCTATCGCATCGCTTAATAAAGTAAGCAAAATAGTATTCTGTCAGTGGGCAGCGGCTAATGGATTAGAGATGATGCCATAAGAATTTTAGAATCCGCATTTTTATACAAAACTGTATAACAACAACAAAAGCTTTTCGCTTATTTAGCAAGAACAGTGAGTTTTCTCTAAGTCATCTTCAAATACTAACTTGATCAGGGCATGGCGGAAATCAATCCCGTAAACCCAGTTTAGGCAGGTCGGTTCCCAGAAGCCGAATTTTTGATGCTGTATTCACAATAGCACCAATTTGGTCTGATGATATAAACGAGTACTTATCTGTTCTTGTCTGTCACATGCACAAGAGTATCAAAAACCCTTGCAATTTACGATTCAACTATCACTCTCTCATCTCTTCTCTTCTCTTTATGGAAATCAACGCAAGAAATGAGAAAAAAGTAGTGTGTAAGCTAACAATAATTAAAAGAGTCGTGCATTTAATTTAAAAGATTACTTTTAACTGCCTAATAAGGCAATTGGTAGAGTGTCGTTTTGTGTTAGTTCTTATCTGTTGCCGTTCATTGGGGAAAAGTATTGATTGTGTGTGAATTGCGTATAAATACGTTAAAATGTTATGGGCAATACTCCGAAAACATATAAACCCAAAGAATCGCCTCAGTATAACTTAAACCGATTGTTATTATGGGTATATTAGTTTACGGGCTCTGTATGACGGTTCTATTGTGTGTCTAACTGTTTTTGTTCCTCACTCAGATGAAAAACTTGATGCAAATCGATGATCAGAACTTACAAAATAAACCATTGAAATAACATCTCTTTTATGATTCTATTCAATTCAATCTTTATAAATTCTATGTATACAATTCCCACTCCATATTTTCAACTTCACTTAGATTGTAAACGCTCTTAAATGAATATCTTTTTTCGTGTATGAATTGAAAATATTTCCTAATTGGGCCATTTTCCCAAACAAAACAAAAAAAAAAAAAAATTATTATTAAACAAAGTAAATTGGGTCATATTTACAAGACAAAAAGAGTTCATACTTGATCAAACATCAAATAACTAATCGAACTCACTTTCAAAACACTGTATATCACCCACCCACTCATTTATTCACTCCTTTACATACTTAACTTTATATCAGTGCCCCTGCTTTCTTTCCTCCCTATCCCCAGCCTTCAATCACACAACTGTTTGAATAGTTTCTCATCACACTTGTTTTCAATATCCAAAAAAAAAATAAGTACCACGACTCGACAATTGTGAAACAGAACCCATAAACTGTCAATATTACAGCCCATCAACGGCCACAATCAGTTCATTCATCGCGATAGAAGGGTATATATTGTATAACCATATAGATCTCTCAGCTGAAAGGAGACGAAGGGTTTTTTTCTTCAAACAACGATGGATCATCCGCGCCAAAGCTCAGATGTATCACTCGAGCTGAAGCCGAACTGGAAGGCCTACAAGTTGTCAGCCGCGGAGACTCAACCTCCTGAAATACCAAGAACACATGTTCATCCATACAAAGAAAGCTTTTTACTGGCTTCTCCAACAAGGGAATTGAACAATTTTAAATTCCACAATAATATCAATATCGATAATATCAATAATCATAATAATAATAATAATATCAATAATCATAATAATAATAATAATAATAATAATGATAACAATATCAATAAAAATGATCAATCATTCAGCAATGCTGCAAGCCCCTTGCGTAATAGGCAAACCAAATTCACAGCATCAGAGCAGAAGCAACGATTGTTACAGGATCCAACTGCCACACCTACTATCCCACTGGGACCTCCACCTCCTCTGCATATCACAAATTCCATACAAAGGAACAAATCAATCTCACTGCGAAGACAAGATCATCTTTTAGAACCACTGAAGTCAAAGACCAAGAAACCTACCAAGTATTGCAAGGCTTGTGGAGATAAACTCACAGGTCAATTTGTCAGAGCACTTGGTGACATATATCATGTGAAATGCTTTTGCTGTTATGAGTGTGGGAAAGAGTGTGCGTCAAAGTTTTTCTCATCAGAAACCATTGACCCTACTACAGGGCATGAGATCAAAATTGCTCTTTGTGAGCAGGACTACTTCAAAAAATTGGATTTGGTATGCTACAGTTGTCAACAAGCCTTAAGAGGTCCATATGTAACGGCATTGAACAGAAAATATCATTTGGAACACTTCACATGTACTGTATGCTCGAGAATCTTTGCAAAAGATGAAAGCTTTTATGAGCATGATGATGGAATTTATTGTCATTATCATTACTCAAAACAATACGCGTCACATTGTGAAGGTTGCCATTCACCTATTTTGAAACAATATGCAGAAATTTTTAGAGGTGGTAGAATTCAACAATGGCATCCAGAATGCTTCATGGTTCACAAATTCTGGAGTATTACAATAACGGCAGACTTTGCTGGCTTTCCCTTCCCTCCATCGAAATTTTTGATGCCAGATGGTACTCATAAGAACTTAGGCCATCTTGATCTTTCAAGAGAAGAACTTTTTAAAATTGAACATAAATTGGAACAAATTATCATGTCTGTGTGGTTGACTTTCTCTAGTTTTGAAGAAGCTACTGCTGCATGTATCTCAAACATGTTACAATATGCATCTACTGGTCAGCAAAATAAAGGACTCATGACCACAGGAAGATTGATTTTGATGGTTGAGAAGCTATTTAACGGTATCAATGCTTTACATTCCTTAGGAGTGGAAAATTTGGAAGTGGCAGATCCAAAATATCAAAATCTTAAGAAGGAACCAAGAAGTTTATCTGCAAAGTTGATGACATATTTGGCCATTTTGAGAAAATCATCCAGCAATAGAGTTGGTGATCATTCTAAAGAGTTATTGTCATTGATAACGAGCTTAGCTCACTATTTGAAGTTGATCATAAGATATGGTTTATATCATGCTTTACAACATAACAAATTTTCCCACTCCAATTTGGCATTGGAAAGATTTTCTAAAGAGGTAAAAGCTCATGACAAAATACCAGATGATGTATTCCTGACATTGGATGTGCCGCCAAATTCAACAGATAGCTGCTCCGTTTGTAAAAAAAGTATTGAAGAAGAATGTGTTCTGTTTGAGCACAAGAGATGGCATTTGAATTGCATACGATGTGGGAATTGTAAAAGATCGTTCACGAAATCTACTATCCTAGAAGCATCATATCAATCACATAGTGCTCTTATATTTTGTTCACAGTGTTCCACAGAGTTGATCGATGTTGAACGAGGCTATTTTTGCGTTTCAGGATTATCCCAATTGATATATCTTTTGAAAATTGCCTTAGTGAGGTCGAGAGTTATCATGCAAAGAGATTTGAAGTTGACCGATAATGACTCAAATATGGAGAACAAGGCCTCCGAAACTGAACAGAGGTATAAGCAAACGTTGACCGATATTAAGAGAATGAGATCGACAAGAAGAGATCAAAAGATATTTGAGTCTCTGAAGCAAGAAGCACGTCGGTCAAGGATTATTGAAGCACCAGATGCCGACTTTGCCG
Source organism: Nakazawaea populi (assembly GCA_030557235.1). Lineage (NCBI taxonomy): Eukaryota > Fungi > Ascomycota > Pichiomycetes > Alaninales > Pachysolenaceae > Nakazawaea > Nakazawaea populi. Next base: position 28,549 of record JAKTVN010000034.1, read on the forward strand.
AATCGGAAATGCTACTTGATGATGACGAGGCCAACATATCTAGAAAGTTATCATTTTTACACTCCAGTGTTGAAGGGGAATTAGAGTCACAACAAGGACAGAAAAAGAAGCACAAGAAGCTTATAGTTGAAGATGAACCCACCTCTAAAAATGATGCCATGTTTTTTGACAGAACTACGGATTTGTTGAAAAACCAAAAATCTTTAACTTTGGATGACATTCCAAGGATTGTCTCCGCGGAGCAAGCACGTGAACAAAGACCTAATGCGTTTAAGCATCTGACCAATTCAAATACAACCATTGATCCAAAGCCTAGATCGATGAAGTTGGCTGGTAGAAGTAACACAACCACTAAACTGCTTGCCAAAGCTGGTATGCCAACACCAACAACAACGACAACAACAACATCGGCATCAGCAGGAGCATCAAAGATAACAGACAATACTACAACTTCTGCTGCTGCTGTAGGTTCAACATCTGGTGCTCCTTCCAAATCGCTGGCAACTCTTCCACAAAGATCAGCCAGCAGTAATGACGCAAGGGCACCTGCAATCATAACATCAGCAGCAACGCTGACATCATATGGAGTCAAATCTAAGGCTTCTGATGATACTGTTGGTTCGCTGAAGGAGAGCAAGCAGATATATTATTCTGAATTGACTGAGCAACAACATTTCATCTTGAGACATATAGCTGTGGTATCGTTGTTGAAGACCAATAATGTTAAGTATACACGAGAAGAGTTGTTGGCGTTGATACCAACGAAGAAGACCCCAACATTTTGGGGCAAGCTTTTCAAGACATCTGAATCGGGAACGGCAAGGAAATCATCGGTGTCGTCAAGTGTGTTTGGTGCTCCGTTGGAAGAATTGACTGCAAAATATGGTGTTGAAAGTGATCTTGGGGTTGGTCCTGCCAAGTTAAAGATCCCTGCATTTGTGGATGAATGTATCTCGGCCATGCATCAGATGGATATGTCTGTGGAAGGTGTGTTCCGTAAGAATGGTAATATCAAGGGTTTAAGAATGTTGACAGATGCTATCAACAGTAATCCAACAAGATTGCCAGATTTCACCAAGGAGACTCCTATTCAATTGGCGCTGCTTTTGAAAAAATTCTTGAGAGAATTACCCGATCCGTTATTGACTTTCAAACTTTATGATCTTTGGATTTCATCACAAAGGTATGAAAACACTGATGTCAAATATAGGATTTTGAAAATTTGTAATTGTATGTTACCAACACTGCATCGAGATTTTACCGAGGTTCTCTTATATTTCTTGAGATGGGTCACGTCGTTTTCATACATTGACAAGGATACGGGTTCCAAGATGCACACTCATAATCTTGCCACTGTGATTACACCAAATATTTTGTATTCGAAGCAACTGGCTCAGAATGGGAAACAGGAGACGATGTCAACTATGGACGCTATTCCTGGAGGAGAGGCATATTTGTTACTGATTGAAGTCTTAGACATGTTATTGCAAACTCCTGAGGAATTTGCTGTGGTGCCTCAATTTTTGAGTGAATTTTATGAAAGAGCAGGATTTGGCAAAGACGATGATTTGACAACGAAGGAAATCATGATCAAATGTGATATGTTTTTAAAATCGAATCCAAATTTCTTTGAAGAGTCTTTTATAACATCGACAGATGATGAAGATGAGGAAAATTACGAAGGGGATGAGTTGGAGAATACGGTGGCTGCCAAGAAAAATGAAGGCTCATATTTCGAGAACGGCGGTGCCGACTTCAAAAGCGGTGACATTACCAATAATAATAGTACCGAAGACTTACTAAAAGATGCTGGTCAGACTAAAAGATGACTTTTTTTTTTTTTTTCAAATGTTTTTTCACCTATCAATTACTTACAATGATGATGGATGACTTTTTGCTGGTTTGTACTAATGGAACAGTGTTTGTTGTTTCTTGTCTTTCAATGGGGAAATAATGTGTGATGGTGTTTTACTGGAGTTTTTTGTACTTGTTTTTTATCTTTTCTCTTGTTTCATCATTTTGAAAACTTGGATGAACACGCAGATGGACGATGATCTTTTAGTAATCTTCCCTACTCGTGTGTCTGTATTTGTATAATTTTTTAATTTTTAATAATGGTTATAATCCTTCAAATTTTTGTTATGGCAATATGTGTTTAGAAGCAGACATTGAATTGATTAAAAAACTAACTAACTTGTGCATCATCTAATGACTCGACAACACATGGTTCACCCGTCCTTACATTTCTCAAAACGCGCTCTTCACCTGTCTCGGGCACGATATACACCACCTGGCATGACCCATTTGTACGGAGTTGAGGCACAATCTTCTCCAACTGCTTACCCTTAATGGTCTTCACCAGTTCTTGTACTGTGAACCCATCAAACGCCAACAAATCACCAACTTGTGACCCCAAAGGTGGTCTCACCACTTCACATAACAACGACAGGACCTCTTCTGGCCCTGATGTAGATTCTCTCGCAACTAGGGCCCCTCCTTGTAGCTTCGTCGCTGCCAATAACATCAGTTGCGACTCAATACCTCTCATCTTTGATTTCTTCAAATTCGCCAATACCACGATCTGCGATTGAATGAGTTTGGACAGTGGTATATACGGTACGAGACCCGAGCAGATCTGTAGAAGCTTACCGGTATCATTCACATCAGCATCTTCTGCTATCGCTGGAGCTGATATTTGGACTTGGGATACGTACAATTTGGCTGCATTTTCGTGTTGTCTAATAACAACGATCTGGCCTACTTTCAATGATAGCAAATTGGGTGGGTCTACATCTGGGTTAGTCAATGGATGGATAGTTTGACAACTGGTTGATACTTACATAATAGAGTGGTTGTGGTGGTGGCAGTGCTATTGCACCTCCTAAAAGCAGCTCTAACGAAGGGCACTACTCTTACCCCAATCATCTATCTCTATTTGATATGATTTAACCACCACCACCATCTGACTGACAAACAGAAAAAAACCACTAACAAAACAGCCCCAATTGGCGCACGCAAAAAAATGGAAAGAAAAATCAAAAAAAACGAAAAAAAAAAACTTCGCCGCAGTTTGTGAGGAAATATTTATGAGATTTGCGACAAGATTTAGAAGCTGATAATACTTCACCCACCAACTGATCCAAAGAAGAAACCAGACAAGGGAAAACGGTTGATCAGAATCAAGTACGATAATCACATCATCTGCTTTTTTTAGAAAGAGAATTATAGTGTGAAATAGTCTGGAGCAGTCGAACTCACTCATATATTTGAAATAAAAATCAAATCACATACACTCCTTTCTGGGAACGAGCGGTTTTTAGCGCCCGAAATAAAAATATCAAATCAGAAACAATTGAGCCCTGGCCTTATGGAAAGGGACTAACACATAAAAAAACACAGCAGACCATATACAATAGAAGACACAGATGTCATTGAGCGAGAGCATTGTTGTTGCCGAGCCCGAGATGATCACATCATCCTCTTCTTCTCCATTAATGTCTGAAGATCGCCAGAGGACCCTGCCAAATGCAGATCCCGACCAACGTTCATTCACCTCCAATATCGTTTTATCTGGAAAAAAGGCACCCATTTCGAAGCAAAGAGATGAAAGTGTTGTTGTGGGGCCATCACAACCACCACACTCGGTACCACCTTCTACTGGATCGACTCTATCATCATCATCAATTCCACCAGCAGCAACAACGACATTTGGCCCAATGCAAGCAACAACGGCTGCTGCTGCTGCTGTCCCAATTCAGCAGCATATTCTGCCAACTATGATACCGCAAGCTGCTGCCGCTACAACTTACTACGGGCATTACCCGGATTATTACCAATACTACAACCAACTCACATCGTATTATCAGCAATTCTCTCCCCTTCCCGTTCCCATGCCACCAACACAAGCAGACATGATACATCTGTATAATAGTTATTTGTACCAGAACTACTCCAAGTCCGGTCTGCATCACCCACAAGTGGTGCTGCTGTGGCATCAACAACAACAAAAACAACAACAACAACAACAACAACAGCAACAACAGCAATACCGTCAACATTACCTGATGCAACAGGCGGCTCTGCTGCGGTATAACCTGCAGCAGCATACACCGTCTAAACTTCAGCAGCAGCCACCAAATGCTAACCCATATCAGGGATATCATGCACCACTTCCGGCAACGCGGCCACAAACATCAACACCACCAGAACTGGCTTTACAAAAACTGGCTTCACAGCCAAATGAGTTGAGTACCAAGGTGAATAAAGAAGAGACAAATCTCATGAGACAAATTGAAGGGAGTAAAATAATTATGAAGCAGGAAGATGCGGACAGGACGATAAATGAAGAGAAAGTTGCAAATGGAAATGATGAAGATGAGGAGGAAGAAGTAAAGCAATTGGAAGATGGTGAAGTTTCGAAGATAGAAAAACGGAGTGCGGAACCATTTGAGCTGGGGCTGGGTCCTGCAGTTATTCCTGTAGTGGCACCAGTAGCCGCAGTAGCAGCAGCAACAACAGCAGCATCGGAATCAGAAGGAAAAGGGCAAGATGGGGTAAATGAAGATAGCTTTTGTGACCCGATACAAGATAACGAGACGTTGAGTCCGTATAGGAAGAGGGTTCGTTCGCGTAGGTCTAGCAGCAGTATCATTGGAGGTAATGGCATTAGCACTGGTGCTGATATCATTGTTACACCTAAGAAATCGAAGACTTCAGTCAACTCTTCCACCCGTGGTACGAAACGAGGCAAAGCGGGTCGACTACCGCCATTGTCATCGTCGACATCATCATCATTATTGACAACATCGATCTCGACAGTCCCTCAACAACAACAACAACAACAACAACAACAACAGCAGCAGCAGCAGCCAGAACAGGCTGAACGAAACCCACTGGGACTGGCAACAAACAGACCTTTCCCTTGCTCGGAGGAGTCATGTACTTGGTCGTTTGCGAGGTTGAGTGATTTAAAAAGACACATGAAGTCACATCAACCACCACAATTCCAATGTCCATTTTGGCAGAATGATCCTACATGTCACCGAAATGGGGGTGCATTCAATAGGCTAGATGTTTTGAAAAGACATTTGAAATTGGTTCATTACGTGCAAGATCGAGCACTGTATCCTCCCAATTCCAAAGTTGATCAAGGTTGGTGTCGTGCTTGTCAAAACCAATTCAACAACGTGAAGGATTTCTTTAACCATGTGGATGAGTGTTCGTTGAAGGGGAATCCGACAGAGTGGAAGCAGCATTATGATAACGATGCTACCACTCCAACGCCCACCGCTACTACTACTACTACTACTACTACTACTCTACAGCTGTCTGATGAAGGGGAAGGGGGATAAGTGGAGAGAAGAAGATAACAATAGCACGCGTCTTTTGTAGGCAATTTACAATATAAAATACGCGAAAATCTTTTTTTTTTTTTCTTTTGTTTATTGACGACAAAAACTGATCTCGAATCGAAAATAACAATTTTTGTGTAATTAATACTTCCAATTCACTCATAAAAGAACATTTTGAATTTATATACAAAGACACAAACGATAAGGTATTATTTATTTTATATCTGAGTGAGATGAGAGGTGAGTAATGCCCATATATATATATATATATATATTTACATACAACACAATCCCACTAACCGTATAACAGACTACAAACTAGTTGTATTAGGAGCTGGAGGTGTAGGTAAATCGAGCATCACTGTCCAATTTGTGCAAGGTGTTTATGTCGAGAGTTATGATCCTACCATTGAGGACTCATACCGCAAGCAGATTGAGGTGGATGGTCGAGCATGCGACTTGGAGATTTTGGATACTGCAGGTGTGGCTCAATTCACCGCTATGAGAGAGTTGTACATCAAATCCGGTAAGGGATTCTTATTAGTGTACTCGGTTACGGATGAGAGCTCGTTACAAGAGTTGGAAAGTATCAGACAACAATTGGTGAGGATCAAGGACACGGAGAATGTACCGATGCTGTTGATTGGGAATAAGTGCGACTTGGATGAAGAACGTGAGGTGAGTGCCGAACAAGGAATCGCTGTGTCACAGAGATGGGGCAAAGTACCATTTTATGAGACTAGTGCCATGTACAAGACCAATGTCGAAGAAGCATTTGTCGATGTCGTAAGACAAATCATAAGAAAAGAAGTTGTCGGTAACGGAGCACTGCTGGGACTGGATTTTCAGCAACAACAACAGCAACAACAGCAACAACAACAAAATTCACAACAATCACAAATTCAACTGGGGTCGACACTGCTGCACCATCAGTCTCCACTGTCTCAACAATCCCAACAGCAAAAACAGCAGCAGCTGTCGCAACTGAGACAACTGAGCCTGAAATCGGGTATTAATTCAGGCGTGAATGGCAAGCAAACTGTCAATACCAATAACAATAGTGGTGGTAGCAAGACTACAAAACCCAAGAAGAAGAAGAAAAACAAATGTGTTATACTATAATCTGTATGTATTTAAAGCATCATTTTATGTGTCATGATATAAATTTTTATCTAGTTAAGGCATAATCATTTGAGACATTTTAATTCATAAGATTGATCGATTTGGTGTAAATTCCTGTTTGTCGCTTTGCTTCAAGAATGATTGATAACGGTCATTGGTGATTTGTGGTTTACTTGGCTTGCAATTGCTAAAAATGTAGAGAAACTCAGATTCAAATCAAAGTAGATGAGCTCCGAGATGATATCGGGACCAATGAAACTTGTTGAGATCGGTATATTGGCAAAAATCTTTTGTTGTCTGGCTAAAACAAACCAGCCTTTTGCTCCAGTGACTATTTATGCTAGACTAGCATAGCATGCGTCGTCAACTTTTGAATTTGGATATTGGACCACTTGAGTCTCAACTTGGTAATTCATAATGAGAACTTAGGAGATCTGATTAGGCTCCAGTATACCGATTTTATTTATTGAGGATAATGCCATACTTGATTATGTTTTTGGATATGATTATGTTTTTGGTTGTGCAATTTGTTCCAAAAAAGAAGTTACCCCGAAAGGAGATGTTTTATAAAATATTCCACTTTGAACTCCTTGGGTTGCAGGTCGTAGTAGATTCTACTACTGAAATCAGAACAACTTCGAATATGATTTCCAAGATCTTGAACACCACGGAGTTTTGCGGAACAAAGCTAGGGGAAGCACTTGAACATGATGTTTCCAAATGGGAGTATCGATTCAAGGGGTTTGCAGAAGGCGAACATGGCTCTTTTTTTTCTAAAATTATGGTTATGAGCATTTATCATTCAAACTTTTTGTTTAAACGTGAATTATACTTTTTTAAAGTGAATTATAAAATAAAAATGTCACAAAAATGTTGAGACCCATGCACTCAACAATAAACTCTTTCTACTTGTGAAAAAAGAAAAAGATATGAGATCCAGTGATAGTCACTTGTATATTTGAGTGAAGTAAAGAAGAAACAATTCATAGTAAGCTCGGAAAAAAAATCCAACTCCCAATGAGCAAAAAAAAAGGGAATAGAATATGATATGCATATAAAATTTTATTAATTTGATACATGATCTTGTATAAAAAAATGTATAGGGACTCTATAAATCGTAACAATAAATTAAAGAAAAACCTCTGAACTAATATTGGGATCTTGGTCCAAATCCAATAGACTGGAAGTGCCAATTTGGACAAAAAAACTCAGGGGTTTGTGAAGTAAAAAAACCGTTTATTGGTAACTTGATACAAGCTTTCTTAAAGCATATGAACGAGAAGGAGCAAGGTATATCAGCCAATGAATGCCATCAGAATATTGGCGATTATCAAAGAATTTTGAAGATGATCAACGAGACCCTTCACAAGATGATTTCATGTGGTAGACTCATCGGCTTACTCACTGACACAAGATGCACGATCTTCATTGAAATTGACTTGAAAAGTAATCCGAAGCAAAATATTTCTCTGATGCATGATGTGTTTTCCATAAAGTATAAGGTGTATCCTCGACTGACAACGGCAAATATTGCCTAAGAAGCGCCATACTGGCTATGACGATGAAACGGTGTGAGAAGTCAGCGGATCATCTTGAAGGAGATGATTTGATTATGAGAACCACAGTGATTGAGAATCTTAGCAAGACGAATGATCAGTTCATGAAGGAGTTCACAACTGAGGCTATAGAATACTACGTTGATGTGTTCAGATGGATTTGAGATATACACTCAGAATCTTTGGAAACCCGCGAATCTGTCGAAAATGCACTGATGTTCAGCTTACCCAAATATATTGTCAGTGAGATATGCCTTGATAGCAAAGATTGTGAGAATATACAGTGTGGATATGGCACGTTTAATTCACATATTATGAAGGTGAAAACTGTCTTTTTTTTGAGAATTTTTTCGATTTGTGCTGATGTTCCATCTTCTGGCGAACCTATTGATCAGCTGAGTTTTTCGGTTACCATCGCCGACAACGAGGTTTGTGTGAGATTTTCGCAGGAATATTTTTCGATGAGGAAGATACTGTGCCTGCCACCCATTCATTGTTTTGAAGTATATCCCAAACAGGAGGTGGACGCAAGAAGATATGACTGAAGAAATTAAACGTTTGATTTCAGAGCAGTTGCAGGCCATTCATCATATGGGAGTATATCATGAAAATCTCCAGTTTGGTAACATTTGTTGTCTGAAGACACACCTCGAAAGGTGTACATAATCGGTTTCAGCAATTCGAGATTAATTTCAGAGATGTCATCGAAAGAAGATGGTGGAGAGGCTGAGTTAGCCTACAGGCATAGTATAATGAAGATGGAAGCTTTCGAAGAGATGTGGGAGGCAGGTCCATCGGTGAAAGATGGCATCTAGTTTATAAGTGATTATTGGTTGTACCTTTCGGCACAGTAGAGGATTTTGCGGGCAATATGGATCATATTTTGTAGCTAGATTGATAATTTAACCATTACGACTTGATGCAGATAGTGCGTTTCAGGAGTTGGTCGCGGAAATACTCAATATATGACAGTAATCTGGTAATGGAATTTGATCTCGATATATATTAGTCTAGCTTAGTCGTTCAAGTCGTTCATGAAATTGTCGCTTTAATTCGAACAACTCTCTAGGAATGCCGCTTTCAGTTGAATGGTTCCTATATATTCAACTGACCTTTCTGTTGAAAGTGCAGAAATAGTCAGACTTATCCACATTGAACTAGAATTGCGAAGATTATCAAATTCTATGTTTTTAAATCAATAGATTAGTATTTTGGTATCCTCTGTCCAGATCTTAGTGTACTTCATTAATTGGAGAGCTCGAGGAAACAGCAGGAATAAGTGTCTATTATTCTGTAAATAGCCTCTATGATCGCTTTTGATCCTACTGCAGATATTGGATTTTTTTTGAGATGAACTCGCCATTAAATCTGAGAGCATCTTGTCCCTAATTTCGTCTTATTGGCTTGGACTATAGATGAAGACTAAACATCGCGTAAAATGTCCATCACTGAATTATACTTTGCAAAACTTAACTTGTAAAAGAGATCAGAACTAGTACTCATTTGAGAATACTATCGAACAATTGCATGAAAAAGAATGATGCAAAGGCATTGAGCTTCAATAAAAGTTTTTGCGGTCTTAACTCATTTTAGAATAAGAATATCATATAATGATAAAAATAAATTAATAAATCTAACTAAACCATACATAATTGATTCAATGTTACTATTTTGAGTAATTAATAAATTATTTATATTTTGATTATTATTTCCTCTGCACATGGTTTGGTAATGATGTGAATATCTTGACGTTCATTGATGTGTAGCTGTCTCAATCTTTGAACTGTCTCTTACTTTTAATAGTCAAGTAACCAGTTTTGTCCAAAAGTGGATGCAAAAGTCAAACACTTTCATTACCAGTGATCGACTAAGTGAGTAAAAAGTGATCCTGCGGCTGTAGGACAGATGATCATACAATTAAAAAACGGTTTATTTATTAGCAAATGATTGATGAGAAGAAAACGAAAAATGTTATTCTGATTTTTTTTTGTCAATAACAATGAGCTGTATAAATCTTTGGAGGTTATGGAAATGAGAACTTAAACAAGTTATGAACTGAGTATTTGATCTCAACATCATTTTACATGAATGGCGAATTTCAAAAGCAGCAGAAGACTTCTGTTTTTTTTTTTTTTTATGAAAACAGAGAAGCGGGACGTCTTTACTTTATCCTCAAGCGGAGTTGTGGTGGTATTCATTCACCAGCCGGGGATAGAATTACTTCTCCTCTGTGTAGGGATGAAATAGAGAACATATTTGAATATGTTGCGAGTGACAGGGGCTGTCTTTGATGTGAGCGATCGCGCTTACTAAATTTTTACTCACCGCACTACTGGGAGGAGCATAAATTGCTGCTGTTGAGGCCTTTTTGTTAATTTGTATGTTTAAAATTAAAGCATTTTGGGAATTAATAACAACAATAACAGTTACAATAAAGATCAAATATGTCTGAGACACCAAAGAAGAACCCAATTGAGATCCATAAGTTTGCCGAAGACTCTGGAGAATTCAAGAGGAAACCATCTAGTTTCCGTGAGTGGATTTCATCATCACCTGGAGCCCAATTCCCTCCGGAACTGAACAGGTACCATTTATACGTTTCTTATGCATGTCCTTGGGCCACTAGGGCATTGATTGTCAGGAGATTGAAAGGTTTACTGTCGATCATTGGTTTGAGTGTTGTGCATTGGCATATGGATACTAAAGGTTGGAGATTCCCTTCCAAGGAAGACCCCTGTGAGGCTGCTACTGAAGAACCATTGTACGGTTACAAGAGATTAAGTGAATTGTATTACAAGGCCAATCCCGATTACGTGGGCCGATTCACGGTGCCAATCTTGTGGGATAAGAAGACAGAGACCATTGTGAACAATGAAAGTTCGGAGATCATTCGTATGTTCAACACTGAATTCAATTCGTTGATCTCGGAGAAATTTCAAAGTGTTAATTTTTATCCTGAAGAATTACAATCTGAGATTGATTCGGTTAATGATTTGGTTTACGACAATATCAACAATGGTGTTTACAAAACGGGTTTTGCTACAAAGCAAGAAGTGTACGATAAAGAATGTCGTAACGTTTTCACTCATTTGGACAAGATTGAAGCCATTCTTGCTGATAAAAAGAGTAAAGGTGAGCGGTATTTAGTTGGTGGACGCTTAACGGAGGCCGATATCAGGTTATTTGTCACCATCATTAGATTCGATCCAGTTTATGTTCAACATTTCAAATGTAATATTGGTATGATCAGATACAACTATCCATTGATCCACGAGTGGTGTCAGCATTTGTATTGGGAAGTGCCAGGTTTCAAAGAGGAGACCAATTTTGATCATATCAAATTCCATTACACCAAATCACATCCGATTATCAATCCAAAAGGTATTACACCTTTAGGTCCTATTCCAGACATCTTGCCTTTATAGTGTTTTTGTTTGTACTTCCTCGCCGTTCCCAATTGAATCGTTATATCTGCTGATTCTATCTCATTGATACTATTGATCTCTCACGTAGTATTATTCTTCCTCCGAGGCTTTCATCCCACCCCACTCATGCCATGAGATACAAAAAAAACAGAGGCAAAAAAAAAAAAAGACAAACGAAAAAATTTATTTTCCACTCTCGTATTCATCAACTCATATCAATTGAGTAAGTCATCATCATCATCATCTTATCATCAAATCATTATTATCATCATCATCATCATCATCAACAACAACAATATCTTCTCATAAAACTCTACCTCACTCAATTCAATCCAATTCTATTTTGTCAATCAATCAATCACCACGTTTCACAACAGGTTTACTCGAGGTGGATTTAAAATGCTACAGATGATGGGACCGTGGGTTCCTACTTTCAAGAATTGTATCGATACCGAGGCAGGAAATTTCATCACGTTTTCATTTGCCACTGTGGATGAACATGGCAAACCCAAAGTGAGGACGTGTGTCTACCGGGGATTTCTCTTCAATAGGAGTACTACCAATGTGCTCACATTCACGACAGATAAGCGGATGTTGAAATTGCAAGAATTGAACAGTGATTGTGATTTTGAAGCATGTTTTTACTTTGCCAAATCAAAGAAACAATTCAGATTCAGTGGACAAGCTAAGATCATAAACAATGAGATGACTCCAAATATAGTTTTGCCTCAACAGATGATGGCCACTGCAATGCTGTCGGTTTCGTCTTCGGATTCGATGTCTTCACCAAATTTCAAAAGAGAGGTATTGATGATGAACCCAGATGATAGCATAATACCTGAGATTGTCAATCTTTGCAACAATTATAACAATAATAACAACTTGGGCATTGACGATATAAACGATGATGACGTTGATGATGATGGAAATAAGAAAAGGACAATTTATAATAGTGGGTTATCGGATCCATTGGAATACCCATTGGTTTCACCAACTATTGTCAATAAATATAGCAATAGTAACACTGATGATGAATTAGTGATGGAAGAATTGATACCACCTACAGAAGAGGAATGGCAGCTGGAACTTTCAAGACAATGGAATTTACTTTCACGCACGATGAAATCTTCATTCCGTAAACCGACACCTGGTTCTAAGATCACCGTTGAGAAGAGACTGTTAATCGATGCCATCAGTAGACGTGTTGATGGAGAGAAAGATGAGAGTGGATTGGAGAATTTCAGTGTTGTTTGTATGTTTGTTAATGTTGTTGATTTTGTTGATTTGGATAATTTGGATAATAGAAGGTTTATCAGTAGCCGGGTGAAGAGTGATCATTGGAAAGAGGTTGAAGTATGTCCGTGATCATGAAGAGAAATGATGATTGATGAATGTAATTTTAGCTAATGATATATTGAAAGAGATATATATATATATATATATATATATACAAACCACATCGGTGACGATAACTCCATATTCTGTGATGTAATGAAATAAATGATTGATTTGATATATTTGTATGATATTATATATATGGGGGACGTGTCTTTAAGTTATAAAATGGATTGATTCGGATTATGTGTTAACAATATACACGACTTTTCTCCTCACCAACCACAAAATCAAAAAAAAAATCAAAAAAAAAAAAAAGAGAAAAAATTCAACACCAAAAAATCATCAATCAACAACAACAATTAGAGATACAAAGATATAACTCCCAGTGGTATTCTCTACTCACTTCTCATATCTTCATCATTCCCGCATCACCCCTATCTTCTTTTTCTTTCCCCTTAGGACCAATTGATACAGTCACCACCACCACTGCTGGTGTCCAGTCATCTCTTTTTTCTTTTTACTTTTTTTTTTGCGCTTGGGATCAATCATCACAATTGAGAATCAAAATCAAACATATTACAAAACGGAAAGAAAGTAAAGAAAGAAATCAAATCACGCTCTTTTGAATACACCTGGTATAATAGACAACTCAATTACGCAGGCTTCTTCAGTTACAGTTATTTTGTCAAAATTTTTGCATCGTTGTTGTCCTTTGTTTATTGATCATCATTCATTTGAAAACTGTTGAAAAACTTTGTCCAAATTTAGCGCCTTATTCAGCAAACAGCATCTTATCCCTTGCATCACCAAATCACATCTTTTGTTTTGCTTTTGTGACTTCAGACTATTCTTAATATAATCAAATAAGATGTCCAATCGCGCCATACCACCTTCCACATCTGCTGCCCAAGCCGCCTTGGCTGCTTCCTCCAACAACAATTTGGCATCTCAGCATCAACACCCAGCACAATACAACTTACAACACACCAGTATGGTCAACAATACCACAAACTCGGCGCCGCTGTTAAACAGTAACAACAATGCCGCCGCTGCAGCAGCTGCCAATAATAATAATAACAACAACAATAACACGGCCTCCAATAGTAATAGCAGTTCTTCTCAATCACAAATAGTTGGTTTACACTACAAGATTGGTAAGAAAGTTGGTGAAGGTTCATTTGGAGTTATCTTTGAAGGTACCAATATGATCAATGGAGTCCCCGTTGCCATCAAATTTGAACCAAGAAAGACTGAAGCACCTCAATTAAGAGATGAATATAGAACTTATAAACATTTGGCTGGTTGTCCCGGAATACCTAATGCGTATTATTTCGGTCAAGAAGGTTTGCATAACATCTTGGTGATTGACTTGTTGGGTCCTTCATTAGAAGATTTGTTTGATTGGTGTGGACGCCGATTCACAGTCAAGACTGTGGTTCAAGTTGCTGTACAGATGATCACTTTAATCGAAGAAGTTCATCAACATGATTTGATTTACAGAGATATCAAACCAGATAATTTCCTCATTGGCCGTCCAGGATTGGCCGATGAACATAAAGTTCATTTGATTGATTTTGGTATGGCTAAACAATACAGAGATCCAAGAACTAAACAACATATCCCATACAGAGAGAAAAAATCCTTGAGTGGTACCGCTCGTTATATGAGTGTTAATACTCATTTGGGAAGAGAACAAAGTAGAAGAGATGATTTAGAACTGTTGGGTCATGTTTTTTTCTATTTTTTAAGAGGTCAATTACCATGGCAAGGTTTGAAACTGCCAACTAATAAACAAAAATATGAAAAAATTGGTGAAAAGAAGAGAACTACACCGGTATTGGAACTTTGTGCCGGTTTGCCAAAACAATTTGCCGTTTATTTGGAAACAGTGAGAGGTTTACTGTTTGATGCAGAACCTGATTATAATTACTTGCGTAACTTATTATTGAGTGCCTTGGACGATTTAGGTGAAAAAGCAGATGGCACTTATGATTGGCAAAGATTGAACGGTGGTCGTGGTTGGGATGCTTCTATCAATAAAAAACCAAATTTACACGGTTATGGACATCCAAACCCACCGGGAGAAAGGGAAAGACGTCATCAGCAACATCAACAACAACTGCAACAACAACAACTTCCGCAATCCCAACAACAACAACAACAACTGCTGCAACTGCAAAAGAGAACACCGGCTAGACAACTGCCTCCACCGCCATCCGCTGGAAATCAATTACAATCATCGTCATATGCTCTTAATAATAATAACTTATCTTCTGGGGCAAGAAATAGCAACAACAATAACAACAACAATACTACTGCTCTTAGACCATTACCACAAGTTCCATCTTCACAGATATATTCGATGTTGGACGAGCCGCTGTTGGATAACACTAATCACGCTAAGACACAGCAAGTTGTTGATACTGAGAAGGACAAGAAGACATGTTTCTGTTTTTGAACGATTGAATGAATGAATGAATGAGTGGTGGTGCATTTGATGGACAAGAAGAGCAAAAAAAAAAATAATAATTATAATAATAACAACAACAACAACAACAATAAACAATCACCTTTTAATCAATAGATTGAGAATACTTATCAGAAAGAGTCATTTTGTTTCATAATCATTTGCTATGTCTTTTTTTTTTCAGCCTTTGTTTCTTCTATTTTCTTTGCAACAGTGGTTGAAATTGTTAGTTGTGTTTTTTGACAAATCGATTTTCACCTCAAAAATACGAACCTTTTCTTTTTTGTTTCTATATACATTACAATTTATCATTATTATTATTATTATTTTTATTATCATTATCATTACTCATCTTTTTGATCAACTCTTTCCTTCCCCGTCCATAGATTCTTAACCAAGTTGATATTGATTTTTTAATTGTTGTCATCCGTTTTAATAAAGTTTATGGTAATTCCCCGTAATTCCAGCAGCTAACATGATCATCAGCACATTCCAGTGTTATAGGTTGAATTAATTTGCATTTCGCTATTGAACACCTCTCACACAACAAAAAGCTGAATAAGTTGTAATCAATGCGGCGGCATTTTTGGTGATTTTTAGAGTGTGAAAAAAAAAAAAAAAAAAAAACTGATACACAGAAATATCAAGGTCGGTCATAGAGAGTGTGCAACTACTTGATACAAAAATATAAGAAACACCAATGACTCGAATGACACTACCCATTGCCATTCACGACTCCGCTAATTGTTCAAATCGAGATCAAACTTAATTATCTAATCACTCTCATATGTTAATTACATACATAACTAATATAGTTGAGCTCCTTAGATGCACTATCTGCATCGCAGTGGAATGGCCAAATTATTTATCTAGCTACAAAAACTCGATCGATATTACCCACAATACTCTCAGCTGTTCCAAATATTGTAACCACTCTCCGTCACTTAGCTACCTGTCATCTGTCACCGAAGGACCTGCCTTCCACATCATCTCGAACTGCACCAGCTCCATTTGGCTATCCTTTCCTCTCATACCAAGTGGGAGTAACTCTTCCAATTCACCATTTCTCTCCACATCCAGCTCTGAAATTACTTTCGAGATGCCAAAATTGATTAAGTGCACTTTTCGAGGTGTGTCTTCCGACAATAAAATGTTATCAAACTGGAGATTAAAATGATATACCCCCATTTGATGAATGACCCGCAACTGTATTAAGATTAAACGTTTATTTTCTGCAGTCATATCCTCCTCCGTCCACTTCTTGTTCGGGATATCCTTCAAAACAAGGAATGGACCTTGGCTGGCACAATATCCTTTCTCATCCAATATAATTCCTCCAATGGAAGATTGGCAAACATAAACGCTGTTGAATGCCTCGGTACCAGCCAATTTCTCGTAGATCGATTTCTCATTTTTCCATAAACTTTCAAAAGCTAAAAATTCGTTGTCTGCTTCAAGTTCAACAAATCATCATGATTTCTTTTCGCCTTATAATGATCGTATATTGATTCAAAGTACGTGATATCCTGTGCCAAAGTTGGCATATGGTAGATTTGTAGTAAGATTTCATTGTTGATCGGGGTGAATTCTTGAGCAGACATAATACCATCCGAAATCGAACTAGCGAGATCGGAGCCCAGATTTTCTTAAATTTCTTGATTCGATCCTCTCAATTAGAAACAGCATCTTCAAGTGCTTTTCCTAGCTCTGATCCACAAAACTCCGTGGTGTTTTAATATTTGGTTGAATGTATTCAAATTGGCTTTGCTTTCGGTAGTGAAATCTATCAGCACCTGCAACTCACGGAGTTCAAAGTGGAAGATTTTATCAAATAACTGCTATAAAAGCTCAACTTTCTTTTCATTTGTCTCCAGCAATTCAACTTCAACTGACAATCTCCGGGGTCATCTTTCAAATCGAAGGTCTCTTGTGATACTTCATCGAAGTTTGATTAACTCATATTGAACAACACTACCTCATTGAAGATTACGTCAAATCCAATGGTTGTGAATTGAAGGGATCAATCAATGATAAAAAACTGGGTAACTTCTTCCTTAACATTTTTTCGGAACATCAAATTGCACTCAATCAAAATTTAAGTACCGAGAGTATTAGAGAAAGAGAGAGAGAAAGTTTTTTCTTTTGGTTCTTTTTTCGCTTTTTTTGAACAATTTTAAAAAAAGGTGCACCATCACGTCAATCAATCGATCAATTAATATTCAATTGCCATTGAGAATTATCAAACGTAGAAAGTATGTTTAAGAGGAAGTCCAAGAAGAGCTCTAGTGGGAAAGAGGATGCTTCTGAACCACTGACATACTATCCTTTTGAAACACCTCCAAATTCGCTTCATCCACCACTGGAGCTGAAATTGAGCAAGGATGAATTTGCCAAATACACGAAACTGCTTCATTATTTCCAAAAACTGGATTTATTGATCTCTACTATGGAGGATCCAAAGCTGGCCGGTGCGAAGAAACGTGAGTTGAGTTACTACGAGAAATCGTGGCTCACGCGAGAATGTATATTACGTTACTTAAGACTGACGAAATGGGACACCGATGAGTGTATCAAACGTATTGAATTAACCATAGCTTGGCGTCGTGAATTTGGTATTGAAACCGGTGATGATACTAAAGATCTGGTGAATTTTGAATCTACTTCTCCAGAGAATAAGACCGGTAAGGAGGTGATTTTGGGATTTGATAACGATTGTAGACCTAATTTGTATTTAAAACCGGGTCGTCAAAATACAAAGACAAGTTTTCAACAAGTACAACATTTGGTTTTCATGTTGGAAAAAGTTATTGATTTCATGCCAAGTGGACAGGATTCATTACTGTTGTTGATTGATTTTAAACAACATAGCGATTTGGCCGGTGCCGATGTCAAATCTTCAAAGATCCCACCTATTGGTATTGGACGTCAAGTGTTACACATCTTACAAACACATTACCCTGAAAGATTGGGTAAACTGTTGTTGACCAACATTCCATGGTTAGCATGGACCTTCTTGAAGATGATACATCCATTTATTGATCCGATGACAAGAGAGAAATTGGTATTTGATGAACCATTTGCAAAATATTGCCCAAAAGAGCAATTGGATAAAGAATTTGATGGTGACGTCAATTTTATCTATAAACATGAATTGTATTGGCCCAAATTGAAAGAGATCACTCAGAAAAAAAGATTGCATTACATGACTAGATTTGAAAAATTTGGTGGTTGTGTTGGGTTGAGTGAATACGATTTAAGAGGCGATCATGAATCGTTGATGATCCCAGTAGGTGCAAGTGGGATTGGCGCAGCAGCTGCTGCTTCTGCTGCAAGTCTAAGCTCTGCCACTAGTAGCAGTGGCATCTCCAAGGAGAAACCACTTCTGCTGCTGCTGGTGAATGATTTGAGTGAGAATGTTGATGGTTTGAAAATTGGAAATTGATATTCTTGATGATCACAATTGGTTTGTTTTTTTGGTTTCAGGTTTTTCTTTTGATATGATATATATACAAATATAGATATATAAATATATATAAAACACATAAACAGATATATATATATATATATATATATATATATATTTATTGTAAGCGATGATAATTATATTTGATCTTGAAATGCTTACTTTATGAGAAATTATCATCATGGATTCGAAAACAATTCTAGTTAATCATTACAATTTTGAGGATGGGTTTTCTTTTCCTATTGCACTACGCCAATCATTTTGTGGTATGTGCATTTGTGGCAACTTTCAGCTTTGCATCCAGAAAGATCAGATCCAACTTGTGTTTATCATTATTATCGATCTGGGCAATGATATGCTCTGGATGATCGAATTCAACAGCGTAATACTTCTGATCGGTTTTATTAAAGTCGATACATGACACCAGTAACCAGGGCAGTTGGTCATATGCGTCGAGTGTTATCACTGGGGGTTTCCCCTCTATATACAGTGGTATCTTGTCCATTGATTGTCCTTCAGTGTATGTCTCTCTCTCTCTCTTATTGCTTCTTCTTCTCCTTTTGATTTTTGTTCTTTTTTGCTTATAAAATACACTACTTTTTCTCTCTCTGTGTGTGTTGTTTTGCCAGATAATAATAAATTTTAATCCGGATCTCTTTTAGAGATGATCTATATTATGTACATTGAGCATTGAATTTGAAATAATTAACTCAGGCTGTCATGACGTTATGTTATACACAAAAGAGGAAACGAGTCACTTCTCTTCATCACCTTGCCATACTTAAACTCAGTTCAAACCATAATTTACTCAAGGATATCGACCATCTCTCATTATATTACCATTTGATCAAACCCATTTTGTTCAAATTATCCAAACAACAACTACTTAATTTGGAACAACGAGATGCTAAACTAATAGAATTGACAGAGGAAGTGTGGTATCAACTTTTAATTAAAAAATTCCCACAGCTGGCCAATATCTCAGATGAAACTTCGAGAAACAAGTATTTGCAATTGGAAAAAGAACAAGAGTTGAAGAGACAATCACTGGTTAATAAATTGAGATTACATACAAGAGAGTTGGAAAAACGCAAGACAAATGATCAAATTGAAGTAATTACTCATGTGATGCCACAGACAAATTCCGGTGGTGGTGCAAATGCAAATAATAAATTACATTTTAAAAGCTCAATCTTACAAAAAATCGATAAAGAGTGTTCAGTAAGGGAGAAGAAGTTTAACCATGATGTAAGATTCACTCAAATTTTGTCCCCTAAAAAGAGGCAACAACAGCAACAGCGACAGAAACAATGTTTTAAGAAACTGAAATCTCAGAATATTGCTACAGAATCATCCACCATTGCTAAACCAATTGCTGATCCAATCACCGCCGCTCATACCACCATCAGCGATAATAATAATAATAATAATAACAAACAAAACAATAGTTGTGATGATACAAAGACATCATCATCAACAACAGAAAGAAATTCAATAGCTCAGAACGCAATACCCGAGAGGGGATCTCGATCTCCTTCCAGGACCTTGGTACGATCATCCAACTTCAGTAATAATACCAGCAGGCCATTATCATCATCCTCGTCACTGTTAACAACAGCATCATTATCATCATCAATATTCATACCGAGATCGAGACCTACGATATTAAATCCCTTGACGGTGCCCATCAGGAAGAAGAAGGTGAAGAAGAAGGTAAAACCACAGCAACAGCAACAGCAACAGTTGAGCAAAGGGATCAAAAAGTCGTCGATTTTTGTGGCCTTGCTGGGTAGGGTGAAGGGACAGTGAATTTTTTAATAATTTTGTCTAAGGTCCTGATCTATTTGCTCATAACAAAGAGTTATGATAATGAAATACAAAGTTGATGACGTATGAATGAGAAAAATTTATATTACATATATCTATATATATAAATGGGGTATCAATTTCACAAGGTTTATTAATATCTTCTATTGACGACATATGAATGAATAATATGTATGTATATACATGGGTAGAATCTTTACAGGGTTCTAAATTTCTTTTGTTGTCTCTCCAATACCGATGATGATGATGATGATGATTGTTTCCTCTTTCCCTCAATGGTAACCAACTGTTTATAACTTTTATTTCTCAATTTACCATTTAAAATCACTTTCAAAGGTAAATCGGTCATTGATTTATGACAATTGGTATGTGGTAATCCCAACACGATGAGCAAATTAGTGATATCAAACATCAGTTTCACTTGTAATGAGGATTTAGCTCCACTTGAGACTATTAAACCACGAGATCTTGATGATCTTATCACTGATAAAGTGTTGGTGAAGAATTGTCTCTTATTGTTGGTACCGGTGTACAATGGTTGATACACGATTTCAAACTTGATACCTTTTTCAATGGCTGATTTCATCAACTTGTGTTTGAGAAAGCAAGGTAATCGCTCATCAAACTTGAAAGAGATCATATCAATGTCTTGAGTTATAGCTAACAATAACAGTTTTTCACTCAATGGTTGTATCGATAACAAATCGAAATGTTGTGCTACTCTGGATAAGTTGACCAGATTGGATATGTCATCGATGACCAAGGTGAGTCTGGTGTATATTTGTAAATGGGTGAGGTCTCCATCCAGTAGTATTGAGGTTAAATCTATTGGGTTGCAATTGGAGGTGGTGGGTATCTTGACATCTTGCAGTACGATGAAATTTATGGCGATGTGTGTGTATTGTAAGCTTTGACAACAGAGTAATGTCAGTTTTAATTGTTGGAGTTGTAGTTGTGATGGCGAAGTATAGTCCTTGCAAGGCCATGGAATATTTAGATCACACAACACCATTATATATGATAACCTGATATGTTATTCTCTTAGCTTCTTCTTCTTCTTGTGTAAAAAATTCTCTCTTCTCTCTTTATTTAAGAGAAACAGGGGCTGCTGTTGCTCTGCCCCTGTTTTGAGCTCATCATCGCTATAGAATTAGATATTTAGATATATATATATATATGAAAGAGTGATATTGGTTTGAAATGAGTAATGACTGTACACCATGGAGTACCATTACTACTACTACTTATACTCTCTATCTATAACATGTGACATGTATATATCATTCCAGAATATTCCATTAAAAACTTATTTGTAATCCATCAAAAACTCTTCTCTTCTCTTCTCAATTTATAAAAAGGGAAAAAGAAATACAAAAAGTGGCAACAAAATCGAGATAACACACTTATCTATTACATTAATACAACAACAACAACAACAACAATGTCAGACGTATCATCTTCCTCTCAGGACAACTATGACAAGTCCAGAACCATGATGGACAATATTGGTGATCACTGCACCATCTGCAATCAACTCGATTTTCTACCCTTCACCTGTCACTTATGCCACAAAAGCTTCTGCTCTAACCACAGAGACTTGTACAATCAACATCCTTGTATCGCTAATAATAACAACAAAAACAAGAGACCACCACCAAGTTCAACAGCGACCACTCCACTACCCCCGGCATCCTCACTTTTCCCCGATAGAACTTTTATCCCACTTAATCAAAGACCGAAACCATCTACCAACAACACTCCACTATCTCTATTACAATCGAAATCACTGAAGGATGATAACCTTGCCAAACTGCTGTTACTGAAGTTGAAACTGTTCTTACACAAAAATAAGTCATCATCAAAGATTAAGAAGAGTCCCCATTTTGCCTCATCCACCACACAAAAAATCATTGAAATTAGTAATTTGAAAAAGACAGCTGTGGGGGATTCAAAGATACCGATGAGTGAACGTTTATACATCAAAGTACAATATATCCCATCCTTATCGGAAACAACAAACAAAGCAAAACAACAACAACAACAACAACAACAACAGGACCCGAAAGCTATCTACGTGTCTAGAACATGGCCCATTGGGCGCATGCTAGATCAAGCCTCATTCCATTTACACATTTCAAACGTGAACAACAAGACTCAAGACGAAGAACAAAAACTCACCATCTTCAGAACTCCAAGATTGGGTGAATCTTTGAAAGATCCAATCTACATTCCTGCCAATTCCCGTGTGATTAAAGAGATCCAGGATGGTGATCTCGTTTATTTGGTTAGAGGTGCCGCTATATAGAAAAATGTATTATATATATGTATAGATATTTGGGTGTGTAGTTTTATCATTTTATAAAAGTCAAACGACACTATATTAGATTAACATATTTCAAAAGGGCTTTGCACATTTCCGTAACTCAACATCACCGGTACTAACTTCCACCATTGTTTCCCAATCCAATGCATACATGACATCGCCCTCACCACCTTTAGCACGAGCAAACACCACTCCTAAATCATTCAGTGATGTGGTCAAATAGTAATTAGATCCATCACCCTTCGATATGATCAACGCCCTCACAATATCACCAGGTTGGAAATTATCATACAATTTCAACTTATCACGCTCAGTCAGCCTTATATCTTGTACCCTAATTATTCCTTTAAAATTCTCACCAATGTCAGAGGCATTATTAGCAGAGATCGAAGATGACAGTATCGATGAATACAACGATGTTGTAGCATTGTCAGACATCATCTCACTCGAATTTAACCCACTGTCCTTGTTGATAATACCCTTGTTCTCAATGGCAATGATTTCAACATTCAGTTGTCTGTTGTTGATCTTGATGACTCTGCATAATACTACATCGTTCTCCTGTGGTAACAAGTTGGAAGATGAAGAGTGAGATAAGATTGATTTCTCCTCTTCTTGAGAAATCTTTCTCGGTACCTCTCCTTCTTCTTCTTCTTCTTTTTCTTCTTTATCAACTTCCATTTCATCTTTTGACAGCTGCTGCTGCTGTTGCTGTTTATACAACTGCGTGTAATCATTTGATTTCCCCTTCACACATATCACATATTGTTTCTTTATTATATCGTCACTCTTGTCTTGTTTTTGTGACTCTATATTATTGGTATCCTCTTTCAAAAGTAATTGTACTTTTCCAAGTATCGTAGCAACGATAACGGCAGCTTCCTTGTCACCATCCATTTTCAAGTGCTGTAAACTGGTCCCTGGACCCGGTGTATATTTCACATTCATCCCATCTTCTCCAATATCATACTCTGGAACCAACAATTGTCCTGGAACTGCCACTTTCACAGTCATCTCTATGTTTCCCTTCTTCTCTCTTCTCACTTGGACTTGAAAAGGAATAAAAATTTTTGGTCAAATGAAAAAAAAAAATTACAAAATTCCCCAAAAAAGAAGGAGAGAAAGAAATGAAAAAACAACAACGTCAATTGAGGACACCACAATCTTTTATTTGTTATCATCTCAGATATACTTACACATTCCCCTCATATACAAATTATAGGACAATGGTTGAAGTGTCCTTGACAATTGGTAAGCTTGATGCCTCATTGCTGCTCTTACTCACCAAGGACCACCACTTGATTGAATTTCCAACAATCTTGTTACCAGATGGTGTCGTTGCCGGTAGCGTTGTTAAGATCAAATGTGATAGAGATCTCGAATTGGAACAAAAAGAGACAGAAGATTTCAATAGAACACAAGAGGAGATCTTGACCACTTTTGGATTGGAATTGCCTCAAAAACCTTTATTAAAAATTCGTAATATCACTCAAACCAGTTGTGTATTAGAATGGGATAAATTAGATTTGGCAACATCAACGATAAAATCATTAAATTTATACAAAGATGGTGTCAGATTAGGTCAAATCCCTAATCCATTACAGAATACAACAACGAAACTTTCAGGTTTACCTGTCGATACAGAGTTCAAATTCCAATTGAAATTATCCACCACAGCTGGTGTCTTTAAAAGTGATGAAATAACAGTCAAAACTCATAAGATGACTGATCTCAGCGGAATCACCGTTTGTATTGGAGAAATCGATGACCCAAAGATCACTAGAGACAAAATTGAAGACTCTTTACGTAAGATGAACGCTAAACCTTTACAAGATAAAGTTCTTGTTGATACCACTCATTTCATATGCACAAAGCCAATGGGTAGAGAATGGAAAAAACTGTTGGATAGTAATATCCCCATCGTGAGACCAGAATGGTTGAAACTGTGTGAGTTGGAGAGAAGAATCATTGGTGTCAGAATGTTTTATTTGGATGCGGATGATGCTGTGTTAAGACAGAGAGATTATTGGGGCAGCACTGCCACTGAAAGTGATAATTCGAGCAATGCAGCCCCTGTTGCAAATAACGCTTCCCCATCACCATCATCATCATCACCACCACCACCACCAGTGCCAGCTGCTAATGATGAAGAATCACCTGCTGCTCCTGCAGATGATGCATCACCAACTCAAACTGCCGAAAAAGAGGTTGTCGAGACCACTTCTATTAATAACACTCCTTCTTCCAATGTTGAGCCAGAATTGGATACTGATGTGCCTGCAGTTGATGAATCTGCCATTGCTCCTTCTTCTGAGCCAGTGGTACAACAAGATGAAGAACAACAACAACAACAACAGCAACAAGAGTCATCACCAGTAGATGTTGATCCCGTTGTGACTGTGTCTACCGAGGAGGTATCAATGGCCGAAGAGCCGGTAATAGAGAGTGGGTTTGTGGATGCTGAGCCAACAATTGAACCAGTTGAAGTTGATACCGCTGCTGATGCAGCAGCTGGCATCGTTGCCCATACTGATCCTGTCATTGAGGAAACCTCATCTGCTGCTGTTGTAGTTGAAGATGGTGATACTCCAGTTGTGGAGACTGTATTGGAGACTTCTGCTGTGCAAGAAGATGCTGTCATAGAGGAACCTGCTGTGCAAGAAGAGGCTGATATAAAAGAACCTGCTGTGCAAGAGGAAAATAATACTGAGAAAATATCTACGGAATTTGATCAGATTGACAATAATGCAGGCGTTACGGTATCACAGGAAACCACCACCAATGGCGATGATGTAGCTGAGTTAGAAAAAGAAAAATCAGAACAACCACTGGATGTGTTGATTACCCTTGTTGAAGAAACGGAAGAAGAAGCTTCGGCTGTTGATGAAGCGAAACTCGATGACGTACCGTTAGACTCTAGAGAGGAATTGCCCTTGGAGAACGAAGAGATCACTGCGCTGGACGAAAACGGAGAGGAGCACGAAGTGCCTTCAATAACGGGTTCAAAGACGAATGGAAAGAAAAACAAGAATAAGAAGAAGAAGGGGAAGAAATGATGATAGTGATGAATAGAATAGAATAGAATAAGAGGCGGCGAACGAGGAGAATTTAATTGTATTACAAAATTGAAAATATCGGAGTGTTAGACATTGAGTTTGAATGTTGATTGTATCGTGTGTGTATGTGTTTTTGTTTCTTTTTTCAATTATCAATGTCTAAATGTTAACTTTCCTCTTTGTTCTTCAGCTTAAGGGTTTGTCGCGAGTGATATTTTAGCCACTTGAGTAAACGTCTCCTTGACTTGGTCCTTCTCAGGTTGATCACCAATTGATTTGGCTTGGTCAGGTTTGGAAGACATACAGGCGTACTAGCGGTTATTGTTCACCCTATACTAATTTTTCGGTACATGGAACCTCGTGTCATCACTGTAATGTGGTTGATATTGCATGCAAGACAGTAGAAACATTGCAATACAAATTGTACTTACTTTAACACTTAATTATCATACCAGTATCCAAAAATGCATGTATTTGTGATTCTAAATTTCATGTTCAAATGGATCAAATTGTGAACGGCCTTGATTATGGCTTTCTTTCTCGATCTAATTTTTACAAATTAAAGTCTTCTCAATGTCGATTCTCAGCAAAGAGAATAAATAATGCCAGAGATCGGAGATAGTCTTTTTTCGCCAATCAATCTATGATGGGGTTTTATATTAGTAATAGGATCATACTACAACATGTCAGGGGTGATAAAAAGCAGGGTGTACAAGATGAGGAAATCGTTGATGCTATGAATTGTCATCGAACGATGCATGAGCTTTGTAATTTGACACTAACCAGCGGAATGGATACGTAAGAATGGTATATAATAATGAACAGATTGTATTGATTTAGTAAAAGTGTAATTCGATGAACGGTATTTTGTTGATCTATATTACAAATAAAATGACAGGGTTAAAAATGTGTGTAATTTTCATCATCATCATCAAACGAGAGTTCGAAAAAGGATGGTTTTTCGGAATTGACCTAGCTCAATGAGAGCATTGTATGATTATCATGCTAATAAACGTATGACTAGGATTTGATTGTGTATATATCTGATCAGAATTGAAAATAATTGAGCTTTAATTTTGTCTTGTGTATAGTGGGGTTATGGGATTGTATAAAATTGGATGTGGGGATCGATTGGCTCACACACACACATCCACACACAATCATTCTTGACATAGTTGAATGTGATTCGATAACGTGAAAAAAATAAAGGCACACACTACTCTCCAAACAATCTTCTAACCCTTCTCAACACACTATCCTTCTCTGGGTCGTATGGATGGTCTTTTGAAGGTATTTCCAATATGGCAGGGAATGGCTTTGTAAATGTATCAACTTTGAATCTGATTTTCTCCAGAAGATGTTGGTTAATTAACAATATGGCAATATCATCTCTTGTCTCTGTGAATAATTCAAATGATTTTTCAATATCTTCATCTGAAGTCTTTGAATCATCTACAACGACAAAATTCTTCTCCTTGTTCAATTCAGATGATATGGACCCAATTCCAGCCAAGAGCATCCCAGTGACGGTGTCTTCATCTCCTATAACAGCAATCAAAGAACGGTTCTTACTGTCAGACATCGTGAACTCTATTTATGTATTGAATACTGGATGCTGATACTGATGCTGCTGCTGCTGCTGCCCTTTTAGATATTTTATTGATTTTTCTTTGGTTTTAAACGCCTCTAAACGGTTGTTGACACTACAAATTTGTTTATTATTTGTTCTTTTTTGGCAGAAGAGAGAGAGGAAGAAATTTTAGAGTGGAGAACACGAAGAAGAAGAAGAAGAAGAAGAAGTTGATGAAATGAAAAGATGTTTTACACTTCACTTCTAGCAATAACAAGAAAAGAGACATCTCATTCATGCTCTAGGTTATTGTTACAACAAACTAATAACTTGCAAAGGAGATCCTTTGTAACCACCAATTATTCCCTATCCGGTCATAGTAAATGGTCAACTATTAAACGTGACAAGGCCAAAAATGATCTGCAAAGGGCAAATCTTGCATTTAAAGTAGCTCAACAGATCACTATTGCTGTGAGAGCAGGTGGTCCTAACCCTGATGGTAATCCTGGTTTGGCCAATTGTCTTGAAAGGGCAAAGAAGATGAGTATTCCAAAGAAGGTGATTGATAATGCTATCAAGAGAGCATCGGGTCAAAATGGTGATTCAAAGGATAATCAATTGGAGACGGTGACATATGAAGGATTAGGTCCTCAAGGTGTTGCTGTTATTATAGAACTGTTGACGGATAATAAGAGTAGGACAGTTGGATTTATCAAGCCATGTTTCTCTAAATCTGGTGGACAATTGACACCGACACTGTATATGTTTGATAAAAAGGGTTTTATCACTGTTGATAGAGAATCAAAGGATGTTGATGATATCTTTGAAACGGTATTAGATTGTGGTGCTGAAGATATAGATGAATTACCCTTGGATGAAGATGAGAATCCAGAGGGAAAATTATTGCAAATCATCACTGATCCACAAGAGACTTCTCAAGTGACAAAGAGTTTAAAAGATCTGGGTCTTAAAGTCACTGATCTGAGTATTGGATATAAGCCAAAGGATGATATGATGGTGGATTTGGATGAAGAGCAAAGAGCAAGTGCTGAGAAATTCTTGTCAAGAATTGATGACGTTGATGACGTTACTTCTGTATATACTAATATTAGAGATTGAAAAAAAAGTGATGAGGATGGAAATTCTCTCTCTTTTATTTCTTCCCGAACCCTTGCATATATAATTTAAAGATTTAAAAGAAAGAGCAATCATCCATTGTATATCAACTACAACAACATTTGATTCCATCATTTTCGTCAAAACTCCCCATATATTCTTTGAAGAAATCATTTCCTAAAAAGTGAAGAAAAAAAAAAAAAAAGATTAAAAACGTTCATTTGTAGAATGTTGATTGTGATGATGTGCTCTGCATCTCCATAAAATGTCCTCTCCTTCCATACATCATATATAATGGTAACACAAACGCTTTAAAGTGTTTGACTACTCATTTTTTGTTATTTTTTTGTATTATTAACTTTCCTCCTTACTTATGCCACTCTTTCGTCGATTAAATAGATTTGAAATATATTCAATTTTTTTTTCTGATATTATATAAATTAGCTGTTTGTTTGTGGTTGTTGTCTTAAGTAGACTTCTGTGCATCCGAGTTGATAACTTCTTCGTATTTCTCTGGGAATGTTGGGCTAGTTCTACCCAATCTTAAAGTCTTATCGGTTCTAACTTTCTTGGTGGTGAAAAAAGTGGCAGCTGTTAATTAGAGCGTTAGTAATTGACAATTAGAAAGTTCCCATCAATTCATTCACACTTGTAAGTGGCAAAAAACATTGCTTAAAATTAATTGTGGTGGTGGTGAGTAAAATTACTTACACAGAACAGCAATACCCATAGCAACAACTATTGTAGAATCATAAGTTAGTAACATTCTTATATTCAATTCAATTGGCATTCCTTGGTGGGATTGAAATAGCCTTTATAAAAAGTATCACCTACACAAAGGTGTCATCTCAACAGGGATCTGTTTGATTATCGAAGTTTTTTTCTAATTAAATACTTTTTTGTTAGTAAAAAGGAAACAAAGAAAGCATACATCAATCCCATTATTGACAAATGATGAGAGGGAATGAAGGTGTTCAATTGGATATATTACATACAGCTTGGTTGAATAAAATTTGTGATGCTCTCATTTTGAAATGGTGTAAGTTCGATTATCTTTATCTTATTTATTTGATGATACACTTTTGTTTAATATTGAAGAACGAGAAAGTAAAAAAAAAGACAATTTTTTCTTTTTCTTTTTTTGCCGTAAAAAAAATTGAAAACAATTTGATTTGTCTGTCTTATTGACCCGGGAATAAAGAAATAGAGCATATGATGACAGATAGATTACAAATGATGATTACGCTTATACACCATTCTTCATCAGATCTCTAAGAAGTTCATATGAGGTCCATTGTATAGCCATCTGAGGTACAATCTTAAACAAATTGGCAGTCAACCCTTTATATAACCCCTTGACTCCCTCTTGTTTGACAATGGTGATCAATGCATGAGATACACTATTATATTTGAACCCCATCTCATTATTACCCATACTTGCCACTTGAAATCGTCTTCTTAATAGATCAAACGGATATATCAATGCTTGTGCTGCTGCACCACTGATTCCTCCCATCACCAATTTCATCAGTGCATGTTCTTGTAAATGTATAGGTAAAAATTCCTTTAAATTTTCATAAAAAGTGAAACTGAGTGATGTATATGGAGCCACACCTAACGTGGTTGGTATAAAACCGCGGTATAACAGTTTCAAGCCACCTTCTGTCTTGTAAATATGTAACATCGATTGTATTATCCCCGGTGGCTTAGCTCTCTTAACATCGACTCTTGATTTTGTCAAATTGTTCAATGAAGCCGTCTGTATAGATAACCTTGTCTTAACCAAATCCATTGGATACGTCAGCAGTACCGAGCTCAACCCGGCAATGGCTCCAGAGATCAATTTTTCACCTGTCGTCAACTCCGTTTGTCCCGGCGCCACCAAAAACAAATTCTTCATGTTTTGATATGTGGCATATTGTACAGCACTGTAAGGAAACACCCTGATACAATTAAGTCCATTACCACGGAATAAACCTTTCACTCCTTCTTCACGCCATATCTTCATGATCGTTCGCAGTATTCCCTCATTATATGACAGTTGACCGGGTCCTTGTACTTGATATAACACTTTCACTCTTTCAAAAGGTGCCGATGCAGTACGTGATAACGCACCAGCTATACCACCTGGAATAAATGATGAAATTGAATCATTCTGAAAAAACAGTTGTATTCTACCAGGTTTTTCAATAGCATTTGAATTTACAACAGCATCATCGGTAGATGCTCGTACTGGCATTTCCCTTTCTATATATATATGATTTGATTTGATTTAGATGAAAAAATTGACACAATCAATTCCCATGTGAAAAAAAATAAAAAAAATTTTGAATTTTTTATTTTCACAAATTATCAGATTTTCTCTAAACCCCCATCTTTTATTGTGTATAACTACAACTGTAGTTGTTTTATTGTATTAAGAGCTTCGAATTGTAAGGTCAAGGGCGCATCCAACACAATATCTCATAGCTTTTGCCAAATTTAGAAAACAATGTTAAAAAAATTAACAAAGTTGCCTATTTAAATCTGATTGTGGGGAAATCGGTGATAGCGCCGAAGGGTAGGCTTATACAAGTATATATATTTTCCTAATGATGGGGTTTCTTTGAAAAAAGATTGAGCTCTGTTGCCCTTTTCAAGTAATGTTTATTCTCTGATATGATTCAATGAAAAAGATTGTCATTCGATATTTTCAACTCAAGTATAGTATAATCTCCTCTCTTTCGCTTTAAATTCCTATTCCAATTTTCAGACTCCAAAATTCAGCTAATATGTAGTGGCATATAGAGATAGATTCATCTTCTCTATCGATCACCGCTACACACTATTAAAGGCACATGGACAGTATCAACTCTCCAAATATGACTCCTTGCGTTAATTGATTCCAGAGGATCCTGTACAATTTCGGGCTGTTTATAATAACAAACTCAACCTCAGTTTAAGGAACCTGTCATCGGGTAGTGATATAATAATCTATATTACAAACTCAACACTGAGCTCAATCAACTCTAATTTTTTTGACAAAGAAAGATTTCAAAGCACTTTAGGTGAAGAGAATGAAATTGTTAAACTCTCTCGTTCTCGATCTGTCTTAATTTTTCTAAATTGGTTCATATGAGGCGCTGCAAATTGACACACACTAATTCAAAGATCGACATATGTGAAAAATAGTTTTGAAATTCTCAATCAACATGTTGCGCAAACTAAGTAAAAGCATGGGGATATTATAATTATCTTGAAAGAGAGGCGAGTTCCAATTTTTTTGTTTGATTGCACTTTTAAAGAAATTTCCAATATGAGCCTTGAGTAATGATGGAGCAACCAAGATTGAATCGTTATATTATTAAACTAAATCACTTTTTCTCTGATCATTCAGGGGGCTCTCAAATGGTATCTTTCATTTTTATAGTTAATTCAAAAAAATTTGTGGAAGAGTATTCGATACGAGTATCTCCCCCGTTGCAAGTATTTCATTCTATCCAGTGGAAGTGCTCTTTTCCAGGGTAATATTGGTCGTTGGGAGTGATAGTCGTCACTTGTAGGTTAAGAACATCTACACCTTGTTTTAAGGACTTCACATGTGCGTGTGTGTGTGTGTGGAATCAAATCATAATCACACATGTGATCATAAGAACAGAGATTGTAAAACTTTTTATGAGTTTCTGGAAACATGGGAGTTTGGTTTGATGGCTAACCGAATCATTTCTATTGCGTCAACAAAATTGTTGTTCGCTTGATATCATGGTGAGAATTATTATGTGTAATTACACTTGCATTAATACACACACGACAACTTGGTAAGGGGTGTTTTCTTTGTTTGTTTGTCTTGATGGTCAAGATTTAATTTGTATATATATAAGTTGGTTATGTTGATAGGGTATATTTAGGTTCCTTCTCTCCTTCTCTCTATCTCTATCTGTTCTCTCATTAGTTGCCTTGTCAGAGCAGAGAAGGGTAAAAGGGATTAAAATACAATACACGTGTCAAAATTTAGGGGCTGTTTCTTTATAAAATATTTTCAATTTCTCCGGGGGCGCAGTATCGGAATGGATGTATGGGGGGTGTGCAATCAGAAGTAGATGATTTCCCAATCAGGTAATTTATCTTACTAAAAAGTTCCGATAGTCCTATTTTTTTTTTTTATCTTTTGACTCATTTTTGCTTTTTGATGTCATTGATTTTTTAGATTGTGTTGATGGGTGATCTGATTTTTCCATATATATAAATAAGTAACCCATCATCCAAATCTCTAAATCTATATATATATCATAATTAATCCAGCCATATAAGATTCAAATTCAATTGAGAAACAATCAATCAATCAATAAAAGAAAAAGAAAAATGACCTCTTTTAAAACAATCTCATCTCTTAAAACTGCTTCCAGATGTGTTGTCCCTGTTTCCAAAAAACATAGAGCTTTCACCGCGATGTCAAACAATCCAATTTTTTATTCACAAGTGATGTATCAAAAAATGGAGCAAGATTATCATTTGAACAACCCTATCGTTAACAACAATGGAGCTGAAGAACATTCACATACTCAAATCGATGGTGAAAAATTGTACATCAACAATAGCCATTTACAGAAAGAGAGAAAAGACGAGAAATCTTCAAGGTTTGAACCAACCGTGTATAGTCCTGATCAGGATGAGATTTCGATCAATGGCGGTAATGTTGTACGCTGAATTTGTCTTGTCAATACACATATATGAGCATGGGAAAAAAAACCGCTGGTCGTCGTTTTTTTTAATTTCCCCTTGTTTTAAGGACAAATTCATCATCAACATTGTTAGGGAGTTTTCTTTTGCATTTTATTCCATTGTTCAATTTGCTGTTTGTCATTCATCAAAAGGATGGATATTGTTTTCATTTTATTCATAACTTGGACATTATTGTTCTTATCGTGTGTAGCTAGCTATCCACATATAAGTATACAAATATACATATATAACAATCACAGTTACGAAAAAAGACTAGTTTATCTGTAGACGTTTACAAATCACATCACTTTATCAAAAACTTCATTCCCAATTCTTCCACCTCTCATTGCAATTTGAACATTTCTTTTAAAATTGTTTTTATCCTTATTCAAATCATTTGCCGCATCCTTATTCAAAGGATCATTAGGATTAGGATCTAAAAATAAAAATTGTAATCCAATGATAATAGCATGTAACGTCAATACGGGACTCCAATCTTCTCTCAAAATATTTAAACAAATATTACCTTCTAAATCAATATTTGGATGATATATTTTTTGTAAACATTTCAATTTTGGTGGTTGTATGGGGAAATTAGATGTAATTTGACATTCAAATCGAAATAATCCTTTCATATAATAACCTTCATTTGGTCTTATCGATATTTCAAAATTCATTAAATCATTAGCATCAGGAAATTTTAATTTAATTGTATCAGGTAAATTTAATTCACTAATATCCTTTTGTACTCTGATCCTAGCTGGATCAACACTAGTGGTTTTACCATTACTTCCAATAGATGATGATGATACAACTTCAGTACCATTAAGTTGTTGTTTGGAGCTCAGTGATCGTGTCCTACTTGCTGTAGTACCACTAGAATTGTCCTCATTTATCTTCTTGTTCTTATTATTCTCTTCTTCCTGTTTCTGTTTTTGCAACTGGCGTATTTTCAACTAATACATGGTATTATTAGTATCATGTGTTCTAATTTTTTGTAAAACACCTTAAAAAGTGTTGTGTTGCCGATGTATTGTTAAACATAATACTCACCATCTCTTATTATGATCTCTTATTGGTATGTATATTATATGATGACATATATTATGATGGCATTTTTTAATTTTTTTTTTTTTCATTGATTTATTCTGTGTGAACATACAAAAATGCCTTTCTTTATCTTGTACCGCCATAAATGTATACATCAAAAAAGAAAATACAATATTTTGACCACTTTCTTTTTAGTCTGTGGGCGTTATTATTATCTAAAAGCATTGAAAGATTCTAAAACTATTTATAACACCATTCGTTATATATCATTACTCCAGATGTATTGAAACAATTTCCTTGAATATTTATTCACTGATCAAAAGTTTCTTTTCCAAAACTATTTCTCTGTATTGTTTGAAAGACCAATTCATTTCTCTTGAATTTTATAAATATGTTCTTCAAATCCATACAAAGTAGTTGAATTTGTTTAAAAAACTGATCAATAATTCTATGAATAATAACAATGTTACAATATACACTTTCGATGTCATTTAACTAGTGTAATCATCATACAATTGTACGTGGTTTCTTCACCAGTGAAAAGGGAAACCCATTTAAGAAATGAAAAATAATAAATTCATAATAATAATAATAATATTACTGTTTTACCATTTACATGTCGTACCAACACAGTACCCGAATGTGTATAAGTTTCGATATATCTATAACAACTTCATATAGAATTTTCTAGTGTGTATGTAACAATAAATCAAATAGTTGTTGGTGTTGGTGTTCGTGCTCTTACGTTAAAAAAAAAAAAAAATCAAAATGATACGACGGGAATTCTTTTAGAACGACCAGAAGTTGCATGTAAGTCATTAAAAAATATTCAGTTGACTTTCGATCTCCACTGCATTTATGCGGTCACTTCGGCATTTAAAATGCTTCCTGCAACACTTCACTTCAAGACGAAACATCTCGATACTTGGAGGTAGGCATAATCAAAACCAAAGCGTTAATTTCCTTTTCTTGTAAATAATGTTTAAAGCAAATTTAATATTTTACTTTTATGAAAAAAAATCGATAATGTTGAGGGATGCGGGATTCGAACCCGCGCTTCATACGTTAATCTGAAACCACAGTCTTCCGACTTATTTTACACCTAAATGTGGCGCCTTAACCACTCGGCCAAACCCTCGACTATCGTCAGCAATTTCAAATTTTTAACTACATACCTCATTGATGTTCAAGAAATTTGGGAGGAATTTTTGTCTTTTTTAACTCACCATTTTGGATTGACATCCCAATATCAAATCATGGGTTTCCCTGTCATTACATGAACTGAGACATTAATACTTCATCAATTTTTTATTACTAGTTTATATAGTCCGTATACAAAAGATCATGTATCAGTTGGTAATTTCATATCATATCATGGCGAGTTTTTTTTTTGTTTTTTTTGTCCAAATCCAGTCTATTGGAGTTAAATCAAAATTCCAATATTAGTTAATAGGTTTTTCTCTAACTTATTGTTACGATTTATAGAGTCCCTATACATTTTTTTATACAATATCTTGTATCAGATCATATTCCCATTTTTTTGCTCATTGAGAGATGAATGTTTTTTCCGAGCTTACTATCAATTGTATCTTCTTTACTTTACTCAAATACAAGTGACTATCACTGGATCTCGTATCTTTTTCTTTTTCAAAAGTAGAAAGAGTTTATTTTTGAGTGCATCGGTCTCAACATTTTTTTGACATTTTTATATCAAATTCACTTTTAAACAAAAAGAATTTTGCTCTTAATCTCCTGAATGATAAATGCTCATAACCATAATTTTAGGAATTGTTAGTAAAACTCTCACTATCATTAGTAAGATCAATGATAATAACGATGTTTGGCTTCTTAACTCATGGATAAATGTTTGCTTTGTATCAATGTTACCAATTTTTTGGGTTGTTCATTGGCACAACCATTGACTTATGTTCCGTTGGCAAATCTATATTTACCTAAAAAAAAGCTAAACTGTTTTGCAACAAGAATCAGAGACAATTTTCATTTATTTTATTTAATTGACTTTATATTCTACTAGAATATGGTTATAACTAACTTTATTAAACAAAGTAAAGAAGTGACTACTACAAGTTTATTACTATGTTCAAATTGAGAAAAATTGTTTTGGCAACTTCTTTGAAGAATTAATCTTATGAGCCGTTTGCTCAAGGTCTGTACACTTTTATTTTTTGTTGCCTAGCCTTTTATTCCAGAAATATACAGTGCACTAATTTCAAATTCTACCTTGTTATCGAAGCTATTCAATTGACTCGATTATCAAAATGGAGTTCTTTTAAAAATTACAATTTTTCACCATATGACCATTTCACATTTTCCATTAATAAAAAATATATAAATTTAAGAGAAGAAGGAGATTAATTACAAACTTTTCTTCTCAAGCACACTTTCAAATGAGTAATAATTCAGATAGACAGTAAAGTATAATACTTAATTTCAATGTTATAAGACCTTGAAAAGAATGACATCAAAGCCATCGCAAAGTGTTTATTCATTTAATTTAAAAACAAAAGTTGAGATAAGATCCCCTTATACATATTGTAAATCGCTAACAAAAAAAAAATTTTAAATTTTTGATAAAATTTTTTTTTTTTATTTTTTATTTATTTATTTATTTGTGATGAGATAGAAAGGAACTATACAAGCATATACAAGGACAGAAGAAAGAACAACATATAACACAACAAACTAACAATGACGTCTGTGAGAAAGAGAAAGATGAACAAGTCTTCCGTGAAGAAGTCCACAAGAAGAGTGAAGGACAAACAGCGCCAGGTGAACATTGCATCCAACCCAATCATACTGCTGAACTGGGATAAGAAATTGACTTTAACACAGAATTATAAGAAAATGGGATTGACATCAAGACTTAGTAAACAGACTGGTGGTGTCGAAAAGGACTTAACAGCGGTACCTTTGTACGAAGATGATGACAATGAGAACTCTAATGCTGTGAACGGTGGCATAGCTCCAAATGAAGAGGATCCATATAAGATACCAACAGGTCAAGCCAACATTATAAGAGATGAAGAAGGTAATGTTGTCAAGATAGTGTATGGATTGAAGGAAATTAGTGATGGTGATACAAGTTCCAAAAAGTCAGAAGATCAACCTGAAGTTGTAAGGAAATTACAAATGTTGTCTGAGATCAAATATGTTAGAGAGAGGAAACAAAGTGAGAGAGAAACAGAATGGTTATCAAAGTTGTACAACAAGTACGGTGAAGATTATGACAAGATGAAATGGGATAAGAAGTTGAACATTTTCCAACAATCTGCTGGTGATTTAAAGAAAAGAATAATCAAGTGGAAAAAATTGAACGTTCAAACAAGTGCTTGATGCAATAAAATTTGATTAATGTGTTTCTATTATTAAAGGGGAAAGTTCACTTTTTGTTTTTTTTATATATATATAAATAATAAATTAGGCTTCAACAAAAGCTCTGTAACTGGTGAATTCTTCATCATCTTCATTGATCATTTCAATTTCAGCTTTTGGTGCGATAAAATAGACAAAACCAGCTTTACCTGAAATCTTGGTAGATTCATCCCCTTTGATTTGTAAAGAACCTTGACCCTTGGTGATGATCAAAATAGATGGACCTTCTATACCTTTTACAGTTTGAACAGCGCCCTTTGGTTTGTTGATGAATTGTGTTTGCAAGACGCTGAATTCCAGAATTGGAGGATTGTACAAGACAATCTTTGCATCTCCTGTAGATCTTTCAAATGGTAATTTGGTCATTTTTTGTTTTTCAACATCATCATAACTATAAGTCAACATCTCTACCAAATTCTTGACATCTTTAAACTTTGGTGTGAAACCGGCTCTGACAACGTTGTCGGAGGCCGCCATACATTCGATGATGTCACCGTTGATATACAGATGTGGGTCCTTTGCTTGTAAGAACATGGCTTCACCGGGCTTCAAGATACAATGGTTCAACAATAAACAACCACAAAACAATCCAATATCGTTTGGAAATTGCTTGTTCAATCTTTGAATCAATTCAACTAAGGAGTCATCACCAAAGATCTTTGGATTACTCTTAGTTCTTGACACTAACGAGGCAGCCTTGGCAGTTATCGTCTTGTCATCCGTGTTCATCAATTTACCAAAGATTTTTTGTAATAAGATTCTGTTTTGTTTATCATCTTCAGATCCCTCAATAGCGGAAGGCTTGATGCCGAGATGGAATTCATTAACCAATTCAGCACCAATAACTTCATTTAACTCAGGTATCGTTTGTAATTCTTTATCCAATTGTTCTAAAGGTTTGAAACCACAAAATCCTTCGAAATCGGTAACAGCGATGGCCATTTCTGGTTTATGATTATCATCTGGATAATTCTTTGGATCCTGAGCATGCAATATCTTACCAAGGGCCTTATCTGGATGTGCTTGAATCGACAACACTTTTTCGATCGATAACACTTTGAATAAAAATGGTAAATCGGCACCAAACTTATCAATGATCGATTTGGACAAGTATTTTTCAGGATTGGACAAGATAATATCCTTTAACACTTCACCAGTGAGTGTCTTTGTCGAAGGCTTGGAAGGATGTGTTCCCATCCATAATTCGGCATATGGTTTCGTCTCATCAATGACCAAGTCATCGTTGGTCAGTTTGGCGTATTGGGCAACAGCTGATGAAGACCCAATTTTACCCCAATCATAATTTTGGAAACCTGCACAACACAAGCCCTGTTAGTACTTGCCAATAATCCAGTATACATCCTTTGTATATACATACCGCAAGTGATTTGAAACAATAAATCAGACATCTTTTCGTGTTGATTGTTAGTGTTGTTGTTGTTGTTGACTTTTTCAGAAAAGACGTGGTCTCTTTGAATTTTTTTTTTCTTTTGGGCGTCAATCTTTTTGAAGAGGGTAGGGACCTAAATATTACCACTAAGCAAAGATCGGCTAGAGTCAAAAATTAGATGGGTGCTTAAAGTGGCAGTGGGGCTGAGGTTATTAAAAGCAAAAAACCGGTATGGACTTCATAGTCACCTCATCAGGAAATAGAATCCACAGACAGAGCAAACTCACAGCCAAAAATAGCATCTCAATATTGGGACCCTCTGTGGTGAACAAAGATGTTGAATTACAAGGTAATACAGATTTCACCATCTCTATCAAAATGGGTAAATATTGTTTCTTGAACGAGCATTGCCAAGTTAAATCATTACGACACCCAGTCACTATTGGTAATTACGTCTACATCGGATCCAATAGTGTTGTATCAGCGGTCAATGTGGGGAACCGCGTGTTGATAGGTGATGGATGTCATGTGAGTGGGGTTGTCGGCGATTGTTGTATAATCGATAACGAAATAGAGGTCTACCATACCATGGTGATACCGAACTACTCGCATGTGACAAAGAACGACCTGGGGCAAGTGGTGATGAGGGATTTGAGTTATAGTTATAAAAAAATTATCGAGGTTGATGTTAAAAAGTTGTTCATACTCGGTGTGCCTGATATAAGCAATAACGGAAAAAAGGTATTAAAATATAAATAAAACCATAACAGATACATTCTTAAAGCGAATTTGAAGATGGGTATAGATAAAGTTGGTTAAATAGCTATCGACAATATATAAATTATCGTTATTTGATATTCAATATAAGATTGGGGTAATGTAAAATAAGTATATCTTTGCATATAAAATTTTTTTTTTCATTTTTTTGGGGTTTCTGTGCTTGTGTGGTGGTGAAGTATATGGGAGAAATGTCGAGAGAAAGACGGTAGGGGTGGATAGGGGTATCAATTCAATCATTCTTTGTGGGGGGTTTTTTTTTCGTTTGTATGAGTTTTGGAGGGGAGAGGAAGGTAAAACTCATAATCTAATTCTTTCTTCTTCTTCTGGTCTTGGATGGAGCTGGACTTGGTGTAGCACTGGCCAATTTGACACCTTCCAAATTGACATACTCGTTGACCTTGGCAGCAACACCACCTCTAATAGACTTGACATGCTTGGCCTTCTTTGAGCCTGATTTCTTGTAAACTTCAATGTAAAAGGCAATGAACAAGACCAAGTAACTAGACAATATCAGACAACCGTAGAATGCAGCTTGCAGTTGACCAGCACAATCTCCACAATATGGTAAGTCATTTGGGAAGAATGTGAAAGCGAATTTTTGATATGTGGCGAAATAGACAAAGCCTAAATCCAAGACAAATTGAATGATTTGGAAACGGGTAACCCATTCTTTCCACCAAACTCTGATACCTCTAGCCAGTAACAAGTAATAAAAATACATGACAACATGGACTCCCAAATTTAATGTGATTGGGACCCAACTGATAGAAGTTTGACCGATCAATTGAGTGAAACATAATAACAGAGTAGCACCATGATGATAAGTATGTAAAAATGTCAATTTTTTCTGTTTGACAACTAAAAACACGGTATCAATAAATTCAATGAATTTGGTGATATAATTCATATAGTAAAGACAGACTAATTGTTGTGTCCAAGCACCATGATCACAAATGGCATAAAATAAACCATGTTTCAGGATCATTGGAATCAATTGTTCAATCATCAACACCAACAAGGTGAATGACAACGAAGTCAAGAACAAATTATGGATTTGAAATAACCCATTTAACACCAAAGGTTTGATACCCAATTTTTTGATAACAAATCTTCCTCCAAAGATGACAGTGTAATAAAAAGTAATCATACCCAATACAGGGTACAAAGTGGAGAGTGGTAATTCGCCTTGTTTGAATTCAAATTCATGTGGAATGAAATGATTATTGGTGGCTACAGATACTGCTTTGTCAAATAATGGCCAGAGCTCAATGATGAATGGCTTCTCAGCAGTTGGATAAAGTGAAGACATCTTTTACTTATATGTGCATAAAATATGTTTGGAATCCTTTTAGATATTCTTCTTCCTTTATTTCAACTGATAAATGCTGCTTAATACACTTTTCTTTGATTCTGTTCTCAAACAGAAAAAAACTGTAAACAAAAAAAAAAAAAATTCACGTTCCCGTCGAATATTTTTTCGCTTTGTTTTTTTGGCGGCGGTTAAGTAAGTAAATGAGAGCAACAACAACAAAAAACACGACAAAAATATTACATTTGATATTATGCTACTGTACATTTAATAAAAAAAACACAACACATGACACCAAACACATAAATGAGTGGAGTTTCAATGGGCTATGAACAATTTACATACATTCTTTGATAAGACTTTATTTTTTTGGATAGTTATTTTATTTTATTTCATTTCCATCATTTATACAATTGCCCAAGTCTCTGGATGGAGTCGTTGTACCGCTTCAGGTTTCGCGTAGTGTCTTCACTGTAGATCAACCTTATCATATTCTTATTCTCTTCAAATGTGAATTGATTGAGTTTTTTGCTCACTTGATCTATCAAACCCTTATCATTAATTCGGAAGTTTTCAAAGTATTTGACACTATTGGTAAACTTAATCTCCACATGAAATAGATTTCTCAATAATTGTTGTAATATCAAAATGTTCAAAAACACTTTTCTCAACCCGTTTTCGTTCAACCTTTCAATCTTGAATGAACCCTTGATGAACAACAGATCCAACAAATTCGATAATCCTAGCACTATATCCGAATAATCGGGCAAGTTCCTATTGAAGATCTTGTTGGCATTGAGATAGACAGTGATCAATTTTAACACATTGGAATCTGGTTCACTTATTTCATTCAAGAGGAAAAAATCATTCGAATTGAAGAATTTGGATACCAGATAAGCAGACTGGTAGATTAAAGTATATCGCAAGATCAATTGAATGCTATCACGAAGTGACTCGAAACCGGCAATGAATTTAGCAAACCTTTCCGAATTTCTATTATCAAGAGTCAAATACATTTTTTTCTCATGGCTATGATTGTAAGTGATATCGATCAATTCCCAGTCTTTTTTATACGTCTCAATCTTCGTCAGTGTATTCAGTTGTGAAGAGTTTTCAATCCTCACTATGGGACTCAACCATTCTAATAACCATTGGGTGCTGTGTAATAATTGAGAACATTTCTCAAATATGATATCGATTTTAGTCGTCTCATTCCCAATACTCAAGCTTTTGAAAATCAACTCCATCTCGTTTGGTAACAAAGTTTCATCATGGTTTCGCATCAACTCCATCGAAATGTTGGTCAACTCATTGTCTTCCAACCACGGCGTATCTGCTTCATCAGCTATCTCTTGGTAGTATAATTGAAATCTATTGGAAAGAGCATTGAACAAGATGAAGACAGAGTTGACATATTCCTCTTTATATACCAAAGAAGTGTTCAACATCTCCAAAATAGAGGATAAATATTTTTTAAACACCTCGCAACTCTTGAAGATACCATTGTTATTGATCAAGATGTCAAACGAATCATTAGAATTGCAAAGCAAATCGTAGTAGTATTGAACTGTGTAATTAAAACTCTTCAAAAAATCATTTCTCATAAACTCAATGAAAAATGAATCAGAGCCCTTAATAAGTTTCTTACTCATTGGCATAATCATTTTTGAACCTTCAACAAATACCAAAAATGGTTCTAATATCACCCTCATGTTGAAAATCCCCGGATCCACTATAGTTTCTAATGTAGTATTCTGTTCATTGTTATCAATGTAAATTTTTTCATCAACAGTAAAAGATGGGAAGAACTCTTGTAATTGTGATGACAAACTTTTCATCTCTTCATTTTCCTTAATGACAAATTCAAACAACTTATTTCTCTTTTGTTGATTCATCATCTTATTTGCCATTGACTTGATATTTCTAGTAGGGTCAGTTATGTCTTCATCATGTATATATTGCGTTATAACGGCCCTGAGAGAACTTTCAATGATATCAAAGGTCTTTTCGATGGCATAATCTTTATCAAATTTCGATGCAATCTCGTATACGATACGATGGTATTGTAAGACAACTAAAGATTTGTTGAAAATATTATGAAATAACTCTCTCAACTTGTTACCTTCTTGGATTGAAGGGCCAAATTCCATAAGAATCAATTCGTTATAGTCGTTATCTTGCCAGTAATTCTTGGATGTTACAGAAGAAGGAATTCTCCTCTTGATATCTTCCACTGTTTGATTGAACAACTGGTTTAATTCCGTTGACTCTCTAGCTATCAAAATCTCCAAGAGTTTATCAAATTTATCTAATTTATGCAATACCATCAACAAGTTTCTCAACTTGTTGAAATTTTCATCATCTTCCAAAATCAAATTCTCCAACATCAGCACATGCTCTTCATCTTCATGATTGCCATCGTGTAGCTTCGAAATGAAATGCAATAAGTTCTTGTTAATCATTGCACATTTACTCGATATGTCGATCAATTGATTACTGTTATTGAATTTTTCTAAATTTTTGTTTGTGTTCAATTTCAAATACATGATGCTATGCAACTCTTCAACCACCATCTCGAACAAATTATTTTGATGATCTGATAATTGATTTTTTATAGATTGCAACAGGGGTAATTTCCATAACTGGAATTCTTCGGCCAACTTGA
The DNA here is from genome assembly GCA_030557235.1 of Nakazawaea populi. Lineage (NCBI taxonomy): Eukaryota > Fungi > Ascomycota > Pichiomycetes > Alaninales > Pachysolenaceae > Nakazawaea > Nakazawaea populi. Next base: position 72,451 of record JAKTVN010000034.1, read on the forward strand.
AACATTTACTTATCAACTCCTCAGATCGGACAAAATTCTTATCTCCAATGGATCGATTCAATTCTTCTGTAGCATTCTTGACGAACTCAACCGCCTCAATCGTGTCCAACAACCTCCCATACACCATCGAGCTGTTATTCAAATCCTTCAAATAGGTTTTGTTATCAGAAAGGATGGAATCATTAGCAATAGATAAATCATTGGAGATCTGCTCAACTAAATTATAACTCTCATTAAACGTTTTTGACACTTCGCTGTAATACATCAAATGATCTATGAATTGCTGTTTGTTACTGTCAATGCAACCATTAAGCACACTCGAGATCTGGGCATTCAATTGTACAAATTTGGATTGCTTATGAGCCAACCCGACAGATGTGTTGTCCAACAAAGGTAACACTGTGTCTAAGGGATTGAAATTCTTCTGGCTGAGCTTCGGCCATTCGGACTCAACTATGAAGAGGAGTTCAGAGGCATCATCTAGCACATTTCCCTTACTATTACCCTTTCTTCTGTTGTAACTCATTCTATATACTTTTGATTTCAAAACAGTATTCACTTAGTCAAAACATTTTCTTGATATTTTCTCTCACATAATATTAGGGGCTGTCTTATGTTATCCCAAAAAATACCCTTATTGATTTAAGTGACCTACGAGAAGTGATGCCTTTGTTAATCTATAATATTGAAGAAGCTTTGTCCTCCCTTCAAACCAGCCACTAGAGATTACCACAGTTCTTTCATTTATTTACATTGCGATTGAGAAAAAGAGCAAATATTTTTATAGAGATATGCCAGGTTCACCGTAATCTTCATTATTTCACTGGAAATTTGCAATGATTGACAAGGCCCGATAATCAATGGGGTAAGGTTAGACCGATACCGATCAATTTTATGTTCCTGAATATTATTATTTTACAGGAAGTTTGTTTCACAATTGGTCATGTAGTTTTACTTTGATGGTCAATTTTCACTTAGCGCAAGAAGATGCCTAACTAGTCACTGAATACTCAGCTTTAGAGTGGCCTTTATGTCTGACGTATAATCAGTACTTTGTATGTCTATATCGCAGCCAACTGACGGCAAGTGGAGGGACAATGGGAGCGCCAAAGTATGACAATTGACCGGATTATTCAAGAGTTCAAGAATATTGAATGCATGTCCATTGACCGGATTACTTGAAAGTTCAGACAAATCGAAAGGACCGTTGCATAATCAGAATGGGTGCACCTAACTTGTGATATGAATCGTATAGGCCAATAGTAAAAGCCAACGAGCACACCTTTACAAATAAATCTTGAGAAAATGCCGATACGATTAAGATTCATGGTTTGCATGGTTCACTCTACAACATCAATTATGGTTATATACTTTCGAGCTGAGAAATAGGGTATGTTTTTAATGTCCTCTATGTAACTATTTCCCCCATCTTATAGCAAAACCCCACTCATCATGTCGTGAACGCTTGCAATGAGCCGATATAATTGTCCACCCCTGTAATAAAAGTATCATTGTTGATATATTGATTCTCTTTGAAATCCACTGGTGATAATCCGCTAAAAATAATTGTAATGGAGTCAGTATATATATATATTTCCAGTGGGTGGAAAGTTTCCAGGTTTGTTATGAATGATGCACTCACTTTTTTATTACACAATTGATGAAGAGATTTGTATAGATCTCTCTCAAAGCAAATTGCATATTCTCCACACTCGGATCAGTCAATAGACATAATTTTAATCCAGACCCACTTTCAAAGAAATGACAACGATATTTGGCTGTTGAAAAGGATTTGAAATTATTCACCAGTGTACCAGATGGATTTAATTTGGACGATATCTGTTTCAATGAAAATAGAGCACCGAATAATAATTTGGCTGAATGATCTTCATTTCTTGCATTGATAGATCCTGAACCGGTATTTGACAGTTGAGGTATTTGCTTCCTCACTTCGAGAGGTGTCCACTCTCTGCTATATATACAATTGCCTTTGGAACGCGATTGTTAGTGTTTTTCTTAAAAAAGACAATCCCATATGACGAAGTATTTAAAAACTTACAATGCCTGTCGAATATCCAAAAGGAGAATATAGCCATTTGATAACCGTTCTCTTGTTGTTGTTGTTGTAAGTGATTTGATGTTAGGGTTATCTCAAATTGTCTCAATTATTATTTTTCTTCCTTTCAAAGGTGTTTTTCCTTATTAGGCACGACCATTGATATGAATTATATTGATTGACGGATAAGTTGATATATAAATGAAATAGATCGTTAGATAGATTAAAAGATAGAATTGAAAATATTGGTTACACATTGAAGAACAAATAAAACATGTACACACACATATAGATAACAGGAAAAAGGAGCAAATGTATAATGAATATGTCCAGAAATGCAAATGAAAAAAAAAAAAAATATTCTAGAATGACAACAAATCTATCTCGGCATTGTTATTGTTGCTGCTGTTATTGTTGGAGGTTGTCTGGGTTTGACTGCCGTCGCCATTCGCTGATGAAGAGGCGGCAAATGAACCAAAAAAGTCGTCATCATTCTCATCATTGGTAGTCTTCTTTGCAGTAGCAGTTGTACCAGCGGTAGACAGTGGTGTCGACTTGTAAGTGCTGGAAGGTGTACGACTAGAAGTCTGTGTCTTTGCTGAACTGAACAACGATGAGAAGGCATCTGGTTTTGGCTTTGTGATTGATGGGGTTGCCGTAGATGAAATGTTGTATGAAGGTTGAGAAGGTATTGCCCCCGGCATCGGCTGTGCAATTGAAAATGTTTGCGTTGGTTGTTGATATTGTTGCTGTTGTTGTTGTTGTTGTTGATATGCTGGCAGTTGCACTAAATTGGCATATTGACTGCCACCGTTGTTATTATTGTTGAAAGATGGGGTGAAATTCGTCGAAGTTGTTGTAGCACCAGTTGAATTGAATAATCCAGCAAGTGAGTTAGCATTCAACGGCGTTGGTGCTGTAGTTGGAGCAGGTGTGGGAGCAGCGGTTTGGAAATCATCAAATTCATCATCATCGTCATCATCTGCGTGATGATCAGCAGCTGAAATTTTAGACGCCAGCACACCATCATCTAAATTGAATAGATCAACTTCATTGCTGTTATTCTGATTTGAAGCTGTGGCATTGACGGTGGAAATCTTTGTAGTTGGTTTGCTAGATCTAGAGCTCTTTCTTGTGGTTGATGATACTTCATATTCTTCATATTGCTCACTCAGGCCTGCCCCTGAACTCCTTTCCTCTTCATATCTTTCTCCATAGACGCCTCCATCACCAAAGACTCTGTTTTGATATCCGCCAAAGCCAACATAACCAGTATCTAAATCTTCTCCATCATCTTCATCAAACGCCTGCGAACTATTGTATAATTTTCTATTAGGGTTGACACTTGATTTACCACCAGCAACACCGCCAAACTTCTTCAGATTCAGCTTGGCCTTTTTACGTTCTTCTCTGATCATATCGTCATCTTGTAAAAGTAGCATCAATTGCTTGGCCCTATTACGTACATTGATACCTTGATCCCTACCTTGAGGGTCAATGTATTGAAATGATCTCAAGAATTTCAAAACTGAAGTCCACCTTGAACCGATTCTGGCATCATCAACAAATTTCTCACTTCCATTTTTGATTATGTACTCCATCAATTGCAAAGCCTTATACACCTGTCTCCACTCATGCTTGTGCTCGGTGGTTGACTTCTCAGTGAACCTTCTGTATATCATGTTCAAAATCTCTTCTCTTTCTCTATAATTATAAGTAGCAGCTGATATCTGTTGCATTAATGAGGATGATGCTCCCCATGGCTCATTGTTAGTAGCTTCCCTCACTTTGGCCTCCATCTCTGTGAGCCCCATCACAGCATTTTGAGCCTTACGGACATAGGCCTTGACATCGTACAACGATATGTTGTTCATAGACTTGTTTATCGACTCCATTGTAAAGAAAAATTGCTATTTAAATGAAAGATTGTTATCAGCACTAGAACACAATGTTAGTTGTGATCTGTTCAGTTGTTTTTAATTTTCAATTTTTTTTCTTTTTTTTTTTCAATCTTTTTTAACGGTCAAATACACACACACACACTAAATGATACTACGGGAACGACCACTACCGGTAATTCTTATGGTTCATATTATATATATAAATTACCATGAACGTCTGTCTATCTATCTGTCTGGCTAATTTATAGCAGAAAGTGTGAACATTTGATATAAGCATCGCTTTTATGAAAATATTGACAAGCCGCCAAATAGATGAGGCTTCACATCTCGAACTCTACACAAAGACAAATTACATAAACGTTACACTTGTAACACTCGGTTCGGACCTAATTCTTCATTTTTTTTGTTTCAGATAGATCCGACTCAATGTAAAAAATTCCCCACACGAGATCAAAAAAATCCAGCTGTAATATAATGAACAAGCACCTACATGAAGTCTCAGCTTAGCTCCCACCATGACCACTAGGTTCAATTTCAAATCAAATTTGGGGTTTCAATTAACAGGAGCTAATTTTTAAAGATATACAGAGGGTGTAGTTGGGTGAAATAATGCGATTGACAAATAGCGTTTAATACTAACTTCATTATACAAAATTGCTTCAGTTCCGAAAAAAACGACGGCGATTCAAAAGAGAAAGGGGAAAGAAAATGAACCATTTCAAGAAATGATATTTGTTGAATATTGAGATCAATTAAAATGAATGGCTTTTATCGCATTTTCTTTTCTTGACACACATCACATCACCTCAGATTGATTTTTTTCATATCCTTATTTTCAGTATATTTCAAAGCGTATTATAGTAGTACACACACACTTTCTCTCTCGTTTAAGTCGCGCCTCTTTCCATATGATTTACAATATTGATGTCTACATCCAGTTGAATTGGACAATCAAACAGAATGTTACATGATGGTTTCATAGAATGTATCTTTTGTTTGAAACTTGAATAATTCGTTACAAAGATGAGCTGTTATGGTATCAAAAAGAAAAAATGATGACCCATTTAATAATATAAATAAATAAAATCAAAGTGTAGTATTACATTATCCTGTATTTAACATATGCACAAGCAGGATCTTCCTAAATAAATTCTCTCTAGTTAAGCTTGTGTGATTCAAGATATCAGAGGGGGGTGGTGACCACCATACATAAAAATGCACGATTCGAGTTATTGTTGTTGTTTCACTTTAAAATAGTTCTTCTCACTTTTCTTTAATATTGACACCAAGCCCAAACCGAAACAACCAGCTGATTATTTATAAAAATTCTCCATGCCAGCGAAAAACCATACCAAAAATTTGCAACATCAATTGTTGTAAACATGCTTTTGATCTTCATTGATGAATTTAGACCTTGCCTTCAATGCCTCAGCAAACACCAAGCCAACTGGCCATACTGGTGCATCTGCCAAGATTCTAACACCAACGTTCAAACTTTTCAATGATAATTTTGCCATAGTGATGATCTCTGCAGTGTGCTTCAAATCAATACTTGGTTCCAATATTAGTTTTGAAATCTCTTCATTGACATTGTTGAAACTTTCCGAATTTGAAGCACTTGGATTCAAATTTGTTTCCACTCTTTTCATCAAATTTTGTGTTTTCAACCACAAGACTCTATCAATGGCATTTAATGTAGGTGCCAGACTGTGATGACCTGTGCTGATTAATGAAGTAGCAGGAGAGCTCGAAGTTGAATTATTTGCTGAATGGATGCTTAAATAATTTTGAGCCCAAACTTCGGTAGCGTATAAATATTCACCAATCATCAAGATAGCTGCAAATATGCATGTTAAGAAAAAAATTGGAGTTCTAATCGAAGTCTTTTCAGCGTCTTTACTTATCGATATTAAATCGATCCATAAGTTGACAATTTCTAAAGAGTAATTGGTACCATCTCTCAAGGCCTCCGGATCAGCATCTAAACATCTCAATTCTTTGTTCATGTCATCCCAATTCTTGGTCCAAATGTTGGTTAAGATAGGTGTAAAATAAACACATTTTCTAATTTTGGCAAATGATAACAATGGTAAAATCAATTTCAAAACTGGAGTTTGATTTATAACATGAAGATTGGCTTCTCGAGGTACTAAGATACCACCATTTTTGACATAGATAAATTCCCATGATTTGATCAAACTTTCAATTTCGGGTCTTGTATTCATCCTCCATTTAGTAGCCTTTAAGGCTACATCCAGATCCTTTTCCAATGACATTCTCAGTTTATAGATGATCTCACTTATGTACATCAAGGCACTCAATAATGTCTTGAAATTCAATGATTTGTCAGAGTAATGGTTTTCCAAATCAGTGATGATATCCTTCATCGATTCTCCATTACTTATTTGGATCAATGAGAATTTGGAATCAATCGAGATCTTGTTTTGTTTCAAGATAAGAGCCCAATTTTGAGCGGTACCAGCCTTCCATAACTCTTCTAATTGACAAGGTGTTCCACTTTTCAAATCTGCAGCTGCCAACTCAATATCATTACCCAGTAATGAAGCAAACAATACACAAAGATAGTACAACACATGAACTGTTCTAATTCTTGATTGAGCCAAGATGAAATATTCATAATTATTCTTCAATTGTTGTGGATCATCATTTGTATGACTATCTATGATAGGTGGAGGTAAGATGAAATTTTCCAAACCGATATTTAATTGAGTGGATTTGACCAAGCATATTACGGAATGTAAATGTTTCGAAGTTGCCTTGGTGACATCTAATTCATTACCAAACATTCCTAAATAGATATCCAAGATCAAACCTTGTGAAATAGGTAAAGGAATATCATTAAAATGATCAAAGGATTTTTGTCGACCCATGAAATTATGGATCAAATATCTGGACAACTTGGCCAAGATCGAAGAATTTGTACCATGAAATGAGTACAAAGCACCAACAGCAGCCATGGCTAATAACAAGGGTAAATGTTCTTCTCCATGATTCAGGTATAATGAAGGAAGATGAACAAATGGGAAGTACTTGTCGAATTCCAATTCATACAAAGACATGTATTTGTTCAAATCTTCCAAGAGTGGGAATTGATTATTTTGTAAATCATATTGTTGTAAAATATTGTTTCTTAATTCTATGTTAAAAAATTCACCACTCTTTTGCGATTGTTGTGGTGTATTTGGTCTTGAATTGTTATCCAATGAGATTTGTTTGAACAAATCAATCTGTCTTGATCTAAATAAGGAAGGTATATCGTCAGAGTTAGGGGTATCGCTGGTGGTGGTACCATTAAAGATTGTGTTATTAGTATCATCAAAACCAATGTTATGAGATGCAGGTGGGAAGTTGATATCGAAGGATGTTCCTATGAAATCGGTAAGCCAATCATTGTTTTTGATATTGTTGTTCATACTGTTGTCCTTGTTCAAATCATTATTTGTCAGTGTGTTATTGTTGTTGTTGTTGTTGCCAACGTTGATGATTGGAGGATTGGTATTGTTGAATTTGAAATTGTTAGAACTTTCAAACCCGGCACCTCCACCTGCACCTCCGACTTGAAGGTATTGTTGTAAGAGTGGCATATCGAGCATAGAGCCGCCTGGGGTTATTTTGAATTCGAATGGTGTGTTGTTTTTATTGTGTTCTCCATGAATTTGACTGAAATAGCCGCCGCCTTCGGATCTTTTGTTATCCATCAGCAGCAGCAGCGGCAGCAGCAGTGAACCATTGCCATTAGTATAGTCACGAGCATCGATACCCAATGCATCTAAATCAAAGCCAGCCATAACCGCTCTCTCGGATAACTCTTGAGCTGTCAATTGTGGTGTAGCAAAACCAACTTGATGAGGAGCCTCGGGCAAATCATTAGCCTTGATATCCTGAGCTTCTTTGGGCAACATGTACGAGGACAGAGACGCAGCACTGAAGGAAGAATGCCTTCCTTTTGTCTTTGATATTTCTTCTGATTCTTGAGTGGCGGCGATGGGCAGTGTATGATCACTCGTGCTCAAATACATCCCATGTGATGTATATGACATTGGAGTGGAGTTTTGGAATTGCAATTGCTGCAGCTGTTGATGTCGTAGTTGATCTTCCCCATATGGGCGTAACTTGTCTGGAGGAGAGGTATTTGTTGTAATGGGGGACACTTGTTGTTGAGGCTTTGGTTGTAAAATAGACTGAGGTTGAAACCCCGTTATCAAAGAACCAACGACTTGAGGTGAAACGTCTAAGGATGAAGATGTTGAAATGTTATTTGGACCATTATTATTTGTATCAAAATGAAACGATGTAGGTGATTGATCTTTGGAAGATGGTGTCTTTTTGTTAGAGACTGATCTCTTTGATCTCTTTATTTTCAGTTTTTCATCCACAAATTGATCTTCAATTGAGATATCGTCTTTAAAATCGTTGGGTAATGGTAATTTGGCGTTTGTATTTTTATAAACAATGTTTATATTTTCATTGAGATAGTCTTGTACTATATCTCCCAGTTGTACATCGTGATCAAAGTTATGTTTTCTTATCCTTGCCCTATTTGAAGTGGGCAATGACGTATGCAATTTTTGTTGATGTCGTAATACCAAATCACGTCTTGCAAAGCAACGACCACAAGCTCCACATTGGAAAGGTTTTTCGTTTGTATGGGAACGTTCATGTCTTTTCAAATGCTCTAAACGAGCAAATGCTCTTGTGCAAGTTGAACATATGTGAGGTCTCGGCCTGTCAGTCTTTATGATGGCTGATTTCTTAGGTATTGGTTGTCGGTAATTGAGATTGTCTGATGGTGAGTTGGGGGAATCCTTGATTGGAGATGCAGACATTGAAGGAGAGTCTTCTAAAAGTTGTTGTTGTTGTTGTTGTTGTTGTTGAAGACTACCGAACAAATCAGAAGCAGCGTCTAATTTCAAGTTGGATACGGGCAGTGAAGACATGTCTTGATCTTGTTATTGTTGTTCGTTGTTCGTTGTTGCAAACTTCAGAGTTATAACCGAAGGGTTTGATCTAACCGATTAGAGAAGAAGATAAAAAAAAATAAATGATGATGTAATTAGTGCCAGACTAATTAGTGTGTATTGTATATAAGAAAAAACCCTTATATGATGAATGGAAGCAGTGGGAGGGAGGATGGGGGATAAATAAGTGATTGATGATGATTTAATGGATATGAGTGAATGGATGAGAATATCCTATAAATATTGAGTGATGATGTTGTTGTTGTTGTTGTTGTTGATGATTAGTTGATCAAGTGATTATTATTGTGTGGATCGAAACGTTTCCTTTCTAAGCCAAGTTGATGGCACACTAAACACACAAAACACACAAACACAAACACAAACTCGTAAAATATGATTTCTTCTTGTTCTTCTTGTTCTTCTTCTTGCTCTTGTTCTGTTATTATTATTGTTATATGTGGTGATGGGGATCTGAGTGTGTTGTTGGATGATGTGGAGAAGAGCGTGGGGGGAAGGTGATGTGGAGAGAGTGAGAGATGAAGAGTTGAAGATATATATGATATATATTATATTTGGGTTTGTCTCTTTTTACTTAAAAAAATCAAAAAAAAAAAATAATAATAAAAAAAAAAAATAAAGCCTTTAAAATGTTCTCTCTCTTACTCTCTCTCTCTCTCTCTCTTTCTTTCTTTCTTTCTTTCTCTTGTTTTTTCTTTTTTGATTTTTTTTTTGTTCTTTCGTTGGAATTACAAAATAGACCCAAATATGGTAATTACTATATATGGTATATATATATATTTATGAATACTACAAAAAGAGAGAAGAGAGAAGAGAAGATAGACACGCCTCTATTGTTAATAATGATTACTATTATCTAAAGTTATACATGAATAAGCTATTATACAATATTCCCTTCCACCTCATACATCAAGCAACAGTATTGGAATCAATCTCATCATCATCAAACAATGAAATCATTTCCTCTTTTCTAATCTTTGTAGTAGTAGTATTATACATATATATATATATAGATCATACCTTACTTACTATACAAATTAAAGAGAGTAAGGTAGGGTAACTAACTATATATATATATATATATATATAATAATAGAATGGCGTGTACTTGAGTACCATAAAATTCAACTACAAAAAAAAAATTCTCCTTTTTTCATTTGTATAATACTTTTTACTTCTTCTACACCTTTGTCCAAAAGGATACCATCACATTAGACAGTGCGTGGAAGTATATGTCTTATTATTGGTTCCAGTTGGTGTCAGATGCTTGCCGTCAGTCTTTGACGGTTTATCTGTTCATCTCTGGTTGTCGATTCTATTACAGCCTTCCATATCTTTCAACGCGATAGCTGATGGTTAGATCAAATTTACCTGTCATATAAGAACCCGTCTGGATTTGTATAAAGAGGAAAGAGGGGTGTCAGTTGGCATGAATATTAATCTTTTGTAGCACATCATTGTAATTGAATGTTTTATCATCCAATTGATTATATATATACACCTATATATATATATATATTTCTCATCTTCAGTGTGAAAAAAGTGTGACACCGTTCTCTCGAGTATTAAGCAGATTATCACTAATTCCAATCAGTCTCAGTTTACTGAGCAGTCTTCATTGCCTTGGTATTCCTTGATCTATTCGTCTTTTAAACATTAAATTGCAAATGCAAAAGATATTAATATTGTCGTTGATGAAAAATCAATTCATCCACTTCAGGGAAGTCACATATAAAATTTGTGGAAAAAAGGTAAACAAAAGCGCAGAAGAGAGAAAGAGAGAGAGAGAGAGATACACCGTTAAAACATCAACAACATATTAAACACCATCGATTCAATTGTCAATTGGACAACATTCAAATCCCTTGGTCTTTTCTTCAATAATAAAATCCCGCAGATATATACTTCAAGTCTCAGAAGGGAAAAACAACACTGCCAATAGATGTGCATATAAAGATATAGAGAAAGAAGAGTCAAAGAGAAGGAGATCACCCAATCAACCATCAACACACCAACATCATCTTCACTACCACTAGCACCACCACCACCACCACTATCATCATTTCTTGTCATACAGCATGGACTCGTTTAATAAGGAGAACATCATAATAAGCCAGGATGATATATCAACACCACTCAGGAAAAGAAATAACAGTATATCAAACAATTCCCCTCTTCGGGGCAAGAATCAATCTACAACGAAAAATCACCAGCAGCAGCAGCAACTGCATCAGTCTTTTCTACATTTGAAAGAATCATATATACTACCCGATAACGAAAAATATGATGACCAGGAAGAGTTTGAAGCTTTGATTAGAGACTACCAAAACTTGGAGAGACAGATTGCCAGTCTATTGATACAAAACAGTAATCTAAGCCAAGAAAATCAAAATTTTGAAATGGAATTATTACTCAAGGAGAAAGAATTGTTACTGAAGTCCAGTAGAATAAATGAGTTGGTTATTCAAAATAGACAATTAGAAAAAAATTTGAAACTGGAGATTCGAAATAATGAACAAAACTATTCCAATTGGACAGCTTTGAAGCAGCAGTATGAGAATAAAATTTCAAATTTGAATAATAGAATTAAAAACTTCAACAACAACAACAGCAATGATGGTCAAAACAATAACTCACAATCCTTGCAAAATAAAGATCAAGCCACTATACAACTACTAAACAAAAAATTGAAATCTTTACAATCGGACTACGAGTTGGAGAAAAATTCAAAGATGTTGATCATCGATGAATTTGAGATAATCAAGCAAAATTATTTGAATTTGGAGTTGACTTATAATTTGTTAAGAAATGATTTTGAAAAATTACAACAAGATACGGGATCAGTTATAATCAACAATGAAGAGGAGATTGAAAAACACCAACAACAGGATCTTTCATTTCAAAGTGATTCTTCATACGGGGATGGTGATGTCGAAAACGTTTATACGAGTCCCGATTTGAAAGCTAATAATAGTTTTCAAGGTCAACAGCAGCAGCATCATATCACATTGGCGGATGAACTACAAGAGAGTGAGAGCAAATACCATCATAATCAAGAATTGATCAAATTAAATTTTCAAATTAAATCTTTGAATTTGCAAAATGAAAAATTATATTCATATATCGGTTACCTTTTACAAAACTCCATCAATAACAATAACAAGGAATATAGTGATGAGAAATTGATCAAGATTGCCAAACGTAAATTGGTGAACAACAAGATATTGAGGTCGGTATCGTCATCGCTGCAATTGCATCTGGATAATAGATCTGATCACCCACAACAACTAATGGTGTATCCGGATCATGCTACAAACGAAGAAATGTCGTTGTTTTTGGATAACGATTATGAAGATAGACACAAGAGAATTTATAACATCAAATCTACTGCCAATTTGAAAAAATTACATTTTTCAAATTCAAGTACTGCTGCTGCGTCATCATCATCATTAACAACATCGCGAAGTGTATCTGCTGCCACGACAACAACATCTACAATCACAAGATCAACCATCTTGGAGAGCGATTTAGAAGAATACCCTCACGTTCTGTATGAAGATAGATTAAAATTATCGGCATTGAAAAATTTGATTGGTGACAAATTCGTATTGAGGAGGTTGAAGTTGAGTAAATTCTTAATCCATGGAATAATAGAATTCCTCGATGATGATGAAGATGACGAAGACAGCTACAATAACAACAACACTGAGGATGACGACGCTGATTTCAACAATGACACTGATGACCCGTCCTACAACAGTGATGATTCCGAGAATGAAGAAGGAGATAACACGCCTATAGATATAGATTGATTGTGATGGGATGAAATTCGTCTGAAATGCCCTATATGTACTACTACTACTACTACTACTACTAATACTACTATCTAGATTTAATAATAAATTATGATCATAATTCAATCATGGGATAACCAAAATACATTGAATGTTATGTAATTAATCAATGATTTTATCACATTTTTTTTAAAATGAAGAGTGAGATAACACGCCTATAGATATAGATTGATTGTGATGGGATGAAATTCGTCTGAAAATCCCTATATGTACTAATACTACTAATACTAATAACATCTAGAGTTCAGTTTAAATCAAATTGATCAGACATATGAGGAGAACGAGTTCAAGTGGAGGTCTATGTAAATCGAAGAAATTCGAAAAATGAGTTAGCATGTTTGTCAATAAAATTTTAAACAATATTTATCATATTTCCACTCTAACATACGTGCGGCAATTGTGCTATACAATATCTGAAGAAGTTTTAATTCAATTGATATCAACAAGCATTTCACTGGAATTTCCAAGAGTGCTGTCAATCTGTTAAAGTAAATTACGCTCACAGTTGTTCACATTTCTAAACATTTCAAATTGGGTAACGAGATTAGTAATATAGCATCTAGAAGGAAATCGCATTCAATATGATCCATACTCGACCATCTTTTATAGATCAACGAGATTCGTTCAATGCTACCCAATTCGGGTTCCATTTGAAACAAGTTGGTGACAAAATTTTGTTCACTTCTAGGCATGTATTATCTGCTTTAATGTTGTGCATAAAGATCAATTTCGATGACTTGATACCATATTCAAAGAAATGATTGCATTTGTTGTTTCTCTTGTAGATCACAATCCCCCAGTGAAATATTCCATTTTAATTTCCCATTTTCATAGTCTTCACTTTTAAATTCGTGGTGCTCTATGCCGTTTATTTCACTTTCAGCTGTTACACTTGGTATTATCACTGTAGAATCTAAAAAAAGTGATTCTTTGATGTGCTTGTCATGGGGAAAAACCACGAGAAGCTTCTTCGAAAGATTCTTTGGGAGATACGATAGTGTATTACTCAAGAGTTTTAACGGTGATGGTACCGAGATAGTGTACATGATTTAACAAAATCAAATCAAATCATTGAAGACATAAAATATTTACCTCAAAATCATTAAAAAAACTGTCGCGCCCAATAGTAGAAAAACCTTATTCTATTATAACTTAGATCAGGACATTCCAAATTAATCAAATTGGACCTTGTTAATCTCAATGGCCTTAATATAACTCAATGTGGCCAAACTAGTTAAATTTATGTTGGCTGGTGATGAAAACTTCTATAATGGGGAAGTCGATTTCCTTTAAAACACCCCTTAGCATCTTTACCATTGTACATGAAGGTTGATAATTGAGTCATATCACAACTGAAAACTATATCTTTCACATTCTGTCTGATATCAAGAATCTTCAAATTTGGGTTCAACTCCTGAATGACTTCTGTCGCGGTAAAAGTCAAATCCAACTCTTCCAAATCTCGAGGTAGATTTTCAATCTTCCAAATGTTAAAACCATAAATATATAATCGTTTTAACGTGGTAGGTAAACCTTTCGAATTGAGAACATTTCTTGTATTTGGATCTTCCTGTTCACTCAAGGCCAAGTATTGTAATTTGTGCAACAGTGATAAATCTTGCAACATGCCAAGCTTTGTACATAGGTTCAACCACTTCAAGCTCGTTAATTTGGTCAAGTTTTTAAAATCAGACACAAAACTATGTTCAATGTCTAGTGACCGCAAACTTTTCAGGCCGTTATCGGGGAAATCGTAAATAGGATTCCCCGCCAACATCAATTTTTCCAATCTAGGCATATTTGAAGCAAAACCTATGGGAATTTCTCTGATGTCATTATTTTGGAGGTTTAAATACTTCAATCTAGGAGCATCCCAACATATCGTGTTCAATTCGCAAAGACGATTATTACTCAAATTCAACCATCTCAAAAATTTCAATGACAATCGTTGTTGCCCCATTGTGGATGACATAGATGATGAACCAAGAGGGTCACTTGATTATATTTCTTCTTAAATCGAGTCTTCCTATGGTGTTATATTGCGTTGGAACCATTTCCAACCCAAGTTGAGTGAGATTTAATGTCTGTAATTGTGGTGCCACCGTCTTTAACTTGTTCATTGTTGGCAAGGTGATTCCTTTTGAGATTTTTAAAAACTTCAAATTGGGCAACGAGATCGGTAATATCGCATCTAGAAGGTAATCGCATTCAATATTACCCTTACTCCACCATCTGTCATAGTTCAACGAGATTCGCTCAAAGCTACCCAATTTGGGTTCCATTTGAAACAAGTTGGAGACCAATATTTGATGAGTCCAACATTGTTCACTTCCAAGCATGTATGTGCCTAAATTGAATACAAAGACCAATTTCAATGACTTGATATCATATTTTAAGAAATGAGTGCATTTGCCGTTGTAGAGGAAAATCTCCTCATAATTGAACATTCCATTCATTAAACTGTTTTCATGATCTCCTTTAAAGTGATTATTTTTAAACTGTTTTTCAAAAGTTTTTAGCTCTTTCTTTACTCTTATACTGTTTATTATCACCGTAGCATCTGAACAAAGCGATTGTTTGATGTAGTTGTCATGGGGAAAAACGATGAGAAGATTCTTCAAAGAATCAGCTGGGAGATATGATAGTATATGATTCCAGAGTTCTATGGGAAAAGGTACAGGGATGGCGTACATGATTTACAGCCGTTAATAATCAATCAAATCAAATCATTGACGACATAATTTTTACTTATAAGAGATTGATTGGCGGGATTTAATGATAATTTAACTTTTTAAATAGGAAACGATAAGGTTTTTGTACTTTTGTGCGCAACAATTTGAAGTGTTAAAAACTATGTCATCTGATTTGAATCTGTCAAGTCATTTATGTGAAAATCATGTAAACTGTCCCGATATCTCTACCCTTCGGGCTCTCGATTCATGTACTATCATATCTCCCAGCTTACTCTTTGAAGAATCTTCTCATCATTTTCCCCCATGACAACTACATCAAACAATCGCTTTGTTCAGATGCTACAGTGATAATAAACAGTGAAAGCTATATCAATGACTAGACGTTCTCTTTGAGCTATGTTTATTGAGTTTTTATATTCGATTGTTATATAGAGACCATTGAATAATGTTCGTCTTTTGAGTTCATAGATAGTTTTAACTCCGCTCAAATGCTTCTTCACCTTGAGAATCGATTAATAATTCGAATTTGGAGCCTACAGCCAAAACGTGGGTAATCTCGCCTTAGGCTCAGATTTTGCCATTATCAATTAATCAACTTGTATATGAACAGCCTTACCCATGTTCTCAAAAGAGAAACCTTTGCTCAAACAACCTTTAAAATTTGTGGTTTTTCTCCTCATAAATTTCATGGCCGGCAACTCATTTGTTGGAGGTAGTATAGATTCAATGGTTTTATATAGAGATGTTGCAGTCTGAGTCAAAGACACCTTCATCGCCACATTGTATTTCAGTGGATATAACCCAGCTCCGAGTAAGCGGGAGATGAATTTCTTGAGCAATACAAAGTGGTTTTTAGTTGATCATATCCTCTGATACATCCACAAATATACCTTGGTCATGCTGGGTCGTGTTGATCCTGGAATGATTTAAGGCTAAGGGAATCCGATTATGTGTACAATGAATTTCATTATCCGGAGCAGACATTGACATAAGGCTAGCTTTATAGTCTGATTTATTTTATTTTTGACATTATTAGTTGTTGAATTATGGAACAATGACGCTGTATGTTGAAAAGAGGTGCTGTTCTACTCCAGCAACATAAACGGGAGAGATGGAGACGATATACTTACAATTCATAAATTGAAATGAGTCTACCAGATGCGAAATTTAAATTTGAAGACTGTCCGATACGGTTTACATAACAATTGGAGTGTCAAATTAATCGCTGAATTAGATTAGTAAGATAATTGCTTAAAAGAATGAAAATACTACATTCACAGAGATTGATGAGACTGATTGATTTATTTCGATATCCATGGAATGTTTTAATTGGTAGAACTAAAGAGTTTCCACCTTGTACATAGAGCCGCTATTGTTGAGTTTGAGTGGTGGCTGAACATACATAACATGTGGTGACAGCTTTTAATAGAAAATGTCTTCTTTGAGATTAAAAGAAAACAAAGAATACGCCCGTTCGTATTTTTAGTTTTTACGTGAACAGGTTTAAGCTGGGAAATGGTCGGCACAATTCAACCAAATACACATCTTCTGTAACTTTTGGGGGACAATTCACTGTCTTTTTGGTTGTTCATAAGTGAGGATTGAAACCATCTGTAGCTGGCGCTCAAAATTTTATGTCGTTATCAAATCGATCATAGTTTAACGACATTGGTGGATGGGGTAATTTTTCATGAAGCATTGTCGTAGTCTTCTTCTGACCAGTGTGTCAGACTACACCACTAAAGCCATGATTTAGAAGTAGTGCGAAAAGTATAAGATTATCCTAGTTAATTTTATAACTTCCCAAAAGTAGTAATTATCTGCTTTTGGTTTATGGTATGATTTTTTTTTATTTTTCTTTCTTTCAAAAAACACCCCCTCCTCCACTGCTCATTTTTTCCCCCCTTTTCTATATAGAACGTTATGTGCTTTACTGTGCGTTTTAACGCATCAGAGATTCAAACAAATAAATTTTTTTGTTTTGTTTTTGTTTATGGCACCACTCAATATTTGGCGAAATGTAAAATAATTATTTAAATAAGACTTGAGGTCCTCTTGCCTGCATGCCACAGATCATGTTCGCCCAACCAAGAGAAAAACGCAGAAAACACTCATTAGCTTTTAAGGCAGAGAAGTCAAAGCACACTTGAGTTAGTTGGTTTTCGACATGGCACTTCACAATTACCTCTATTTCAAACATGAAGATTCACTCGCCAATATAATAGCTAGACCGGAGAACCGTGGAGTGATTACCAGTTACAAACTAGATCCTGTTTTTTCCGCGCCATCATCGTCAAGCTCACAACAGGACTCCTTGAGGCTGCCCAGATCGAAATCCCTCGATATTGGCAGATCGGCTGATACAACTACCAAGATACACAGAAAGAAGAATTTGAAGAAAAGAGCTACAACAACAAATATCGGTAGCAGATCTTCAAGTGTGGAGAGTTATAGACAAGATGCTAATCCTATTCTGAATAGCAGCAATATTGACAATAACAACAATAACAACAACAATAACAACAACGATAATGCCAAAGAGGAGATGGCAACTATGGGTAAAAACTTCAACGACTTACAATTGAATGAAAATAGTGAGAAGGCTGGACACTAGATGATTTTGGTCAATTTTTATGGCTTTTGAGATCTACTTTTTGAATAATATTACTATTGAATTTTTTTTTGCGTTACAGGTATTTTTGGGAAATCTTCTTTGAATTGAAAGTTGGAATGATAGTTGTGATGATTTATGCTCAGTTTTTCTTTTTAGATTTTGTATGTCGTGTTCGGGTGGTTTTGATGATAAAATTGGATATTTAAGAATAATAATGGAAATGAAAAAATAACAATTTTTTTTTAAGAGCATCAGTAGAGTTAGAGTTGTCTATTCCAAAGAGAGAAGGTTTCTCAATCTTGAAGTTTGTGAGCAGATTACCCCAATCTATTCAGTTGAAGTCTATACGCTTCTTGAGTTCTTCATCTCTCCATCACATACAAATTTTTCTGTGTTGAGCAATATGACCTCGAAAAAAATTAACATATCCAAAAGAGGCCACAAGTTTACACCATATGGTCACAATAAGACCCCACCTTTGAGAATGTGATCCCATCTGCTAAATTGAAATCTCAGTACACTTGATAGTAATCCAAATCGATGGCATGAATCACTTGTGAGTGAAAATCGTGTCAGTGAGTGACTGACAAAGGTTCCTCAATTTCAGAAATGGATTTACTCCCAAAACTGAAATTCGTTGGTTTCACTCCTATTAGCCCAAATAAATTGTAAATACATCCAACAATTGATTGGAGATGGGTTTTATATAGGCACAAAATCAATACTTGTTATAGCAAATAATGTCAAGTTGCATGAATTGATAACCCCTCACGGGGAAAATGTTTTCTTCTCTCAACGGCTACCGGTCCTCACTTACAACTGTTTTCAATGACACAAAAATCAACACTAATGATTACTATTATACATATTTAATACCCGACAAACGATATGACAAAATACAAAAAAACTGATGATATACATGATTGAGCAAAGGAGAAGGAGGATAAATTCTGTTGATTTTTTTTTTCTTTTTTAATTTTTGTTATAGGTTTTTTGCAAGTTAATGACAAAGAGCATCAGTTGCAGTTGTAGAACTCCAATAATATCAAACATTTGGCGTTGTTACAGTTGTGGCACTGTTACCTATGTGCTTCAACAACGATCCAAATATTGTTTTAAGCTCAGGAGCAGCTTTGGTGAATGGTAAATCGAAAAAAGCATATTCGCTATTCTTCAACAACTCGGTAAAAGTTATTAACAATCCCCAAGGATGAGGTCTGCTGGCAATTGTTCTTTCCAACAAGACTCTTGTGATAATCTGCTGTACATTTTCTCTGTCATTTCCCCACAATGTTGGAGAACTGAAGAAATAAATGATGACACAGCTAAACCAATGTGTATGTGCATTAGGGAATCTCAATTGATTAGTGATCGCTTCAAATATTTGATACTGTAATTCTATTGATGATTCCAGCATAAGGTCTCTCAAGAAAATGCACTCATCTGAATTCGTGGTGAAGGTCGATTGTTTCTCATTGACTGAAATCATTCCGATGTACAACACCAAGGCATTGACAAGTTTCAAGCTATATTTAGACTTGGTGTATCCGATACCACCCTCTGTTTTCGGCTCAGGCAATGTTAAAGCTGATATTATATTCTTTAACAATGGCTTAGATGGAACACGCATGTAGTTGTCGATATTCTTTTTCAAGGATTTAGATGCATTTTCCAAGTCAATTGCTGGATTGTAAGCAATCTTGGGAGCCTCTGAGATTTCAGGAATCCGTTCAATCTTCAAACCAGGTTGAAATGGATCCGGAAATGACATTTCTTTCGGAAACGCCGACAATACAACGTTTCTCAACTGAACAAATGATGGTGGAATATTGACAGACAACTGATAATGATTCTCCACCAACAATTCCGGGAAGTCATGTAAAAGCAACAACATGATACGAAGAGATCCTTTGTAAACAAGAACCAACATATCAGGTATTTGAGTACCTGTCACGTAAGTCGACTGGAAATTCAACAAGGCTATTAACAAACTAACATATTTTGTCCATCCAGCCTTATTTGCCAATCCCAAAATTGGCGGCAAGAATAACCTATGGGAAATTAAAGTGACCCAAGCAAACGTAAAGCCTGGGAACGCCAAGGGCTGCATGGCTATCAACTTATCAGCAATTGTCAAATAAAATTTCTGTTCAAAACCTTTGTAATCTGGATTGAATGACACGTACTCCGAAAAATTTGAGAGCAAACTAGAAATGATTCTGAAGTAAGGTCTTTGATTAAATGTAGCAACGTTTTTATGGTCATCAGCAAAATAAACAACAAGAACGGAGAGCGCTGTATCTAAAACAACTCCTCTTTGAGTAAATTCATTGTTATCCTCAATGTTGATAAGAATTTCCATAATCAAGTCTGCATAAGCGTCTGTTGTCAAATAAAAATCTACTTTAGACTTCTTTGATTCATTCTCCTTATTGAAAGCAATAACCGAGATTTCAGTGGCCATTCTTAGAAATTGAACAAATGTTTCTCTCTCTGAAAGAATGTTGGTGTCAAGTAATTGCTTGACAAATATCTTCCTTGCTTTTCCCGCACTTGGGAGTAAGTCGTGCAGGCATATTTTAACCCATTGGGCAAAAATATAACCAAATTGTTCCTCCAAACTGATTTCCTTTGATTGCAAATCATTCATTTGAGTAAATAGTGTTTTGGCCTCAGGGTAGCCAGTCACTTTCAATGCGGCAATAATTCCAATGAACTCAGATCTCAACAATGGTACATCATCCGATTCAATAACTTCTGTCAATAAATCAACAGCAAATCTAGTTGCATTTTCATTCTTTTGTAAAATGTACCCGGACAATGAAGTATCTAATTCAGTGGAGGTGATTAATCCGCCACTTTTCAACAAACAAATGATGACATCCTTGTTGAATTTACGGTCATCATAAACTTGTACAAACCAATGACTGACATCATACAATGCACTTGGTGAAAATGCACAAGCACATTCTAACAACGATACAAAAACTTCAAAGGTTAATTTCTTCTCACACACAGTGAAAAGGGCTTGGACAACCAATTGAGCAAGGGTAAGCAAAGCTGCATCCTTCTGAGGAGTCCTTAAACAGAATGCCAACACCTGCGCGACATGTAACTTGATTGGATTTTCATCCGTCACCTCATCAATTGACGTCAAAGATGACTCAATGGTGGCCTTTAATATTTTCTCCATAGTTTGCTCCATAACAGTCTCCAAAAGTTGTGGTTGATTGAACAGTTGTTGCTGTTGTTGAACTTGTTGTAATGGCTCCATCATCGGATTTTGTTGTGGCATGGTTTGAACATCTGTGAGGTTTGTAGCAGGAGACTCTTCGAATTGATCTTCAAAGCCATTTGAACCCCTCAGTTGCTGTATTTGTTGTTGTATCATCTGGTTATTTCTGGAGATAGCCATCGATTGTCTTCCAAAATTGGCATAAACAGAATACTGTTGAGCAGTTACGCCACCTGCTTTCAAACCTAAAGGTTCAGGCAACCCAATTGCATATCTAGAAGCAGAGCTTACATCCACAAACTGTTGTGGGGATCCTCTGTATGACCGGCGGGTCATATAGTTAGAGGCCAAAAACTTTTCAAGATCTGCTGAAGCGCCTTTCAATGCCGTTGTCTTTATCAATTCAACACCAATGGGAGTTATTTCATCTACAGCAAGTGTAAGATTTTCTTCCACAGCTGAAAACTCTTCCAAAGTGGCACGTAAAACCATCAAGATATTCTGTTTCAAACTATCACGACATTGTACTGGGGTCAAACTTTCTATCAAACTTGCTAAAAGTTGATGTGCAGCATTAAACAATTTGGATTCATCTGGATCCAATGCAAAATCCTTCAATACCAAATTTCTTGCACTGTGAATAGCTATAGCATTTATTCTCTCGACAATAGCTGGCAATGTCTCCTTTATAGCTCTAGTCAAAGCAAACTGACAAAGATTCTTGATCTTTTCACTGTGTGTGAAAATTGGATTATGACTTTGAGAAACCACATTTTCAAAAGCAGATGAGACATCAAATGCACTAGACAGGGGAACTGGCGGCTGTTGTACAGCAAATTGTGATTGATCTTGCATTTGCAAAGGAGGATTGAAAAGTGCTTGTTTGGCTTCTTTATTTCCATTATCAATAGCTCCACGTAACTCTGATGGTATACTAGTAGAATGATTTCTGATTACTGTGGAGGCATCTATTTCGCTCAAGTTGATACGTAAAAGATTGCATAAAACTTCAACCTCGAACTTCAAGTTCAAGGATAGATTTCCATATTGATATAGCTCTTTGAGGACTTGAATGATGCCAACAGTCCAAGGATTTGGATACTTGAAAATCATAGATTCCTTTGTAGCGGCCACAATTTTGCAAATAAATGGTAAAATTATTGTCAACTTTTCAGAGTCATATGCTTCCACTAATAGAGACTCAATCAACAAATTTTTATTTCTGATAGGCTTATTTCTTCTCAACGTGAGGAGACCCAACCAAGTTCCCAAGTTTTTTAAATGTTGTCTTTCAGTATCTGAGGGATCATCATTATTGAGGATGCCAATGATTTGAACTAACGTTTGGGAAAGAATATGTTCGTCAAATAGCTTTAAGTCAAACGATTTTACTATCTGGTAGTACAACTCGTGATAATTGGGTTCAAGCTTAGCTCTTTGGACAACCAAAATATTTGAGAAATATTCCAAAAGATTCACCGTCACTATTTGTTTGAGCTCTGTCACAGTATTTTCAAAGTTACCTTCACTCAAATTGTTTATGAAGAAAGAAATGGACTCAGAAAGCTCTGCAGATGGTAGAGTCTGTTCAACATTTCCTGGTATTGCTCCATCGATAAACAAAGAATTGAACTTGGAGTCAACATCTTTTGGTTCAACCGTGGTTGATTTAGACAGTGAGGGAGTGCTTGACGTTGTAGGGACATACGTTCCTTCTGCAATTGCAACAATATCATTATATAAAGCTCTGTGTGACTTTAAATTGTCGATACTGGCTAAAGCAGCACAATAAGATTTGTATTCCGTCAATCTGGCACGGCTTGCAAAAAGGGCTTGAACAGCAAATTTGAACATATTACTGTCGGGCAGCATCCTAGCAGAATCCAATATATACCTTAGTGCAATCTTTAAAGTTGTACCTTCAAATAATCTAAAGAAAACCAAAGATCCAAATAAGACCGATGTCAACGCAATTGCCTCTGTCGGATATGTAGGATAAAAGCGATATTCATCAATTATGGAATGTAACATACAGGCAAATAAATCTTGATCTTGAGGAGCATCGGATTCCTTCAATTTCAGTAACAAATCTGTGATTTCTTTGATTTCGAAATGTCTTGAATACATTTGCTCGAAGTAATTTTTCATCTTAAGCTCAATCTCTGGAGGGAAGCTTCTACTGTTTTCTTCCGCTTTCAAAATGGCTTCATCATGTCCGAAACCGTAGTTTGACAAACGAGGGAATGCTTGTAAAAACTTCACTTGCAACTCATTATAAGATTCTAATGCTTTGAAACGCACAATGAAACCAGATAATTCTTCAGTGTCAAAAATTGTCATCAAGTCATATGCTAAGGGCAAAGAGAGCCTGTCAGCATAAGTTGGATCCAGGCTATAATCAATCTCAGCGCTTACAATAGACAAAAAGGACTCAATGAATTCAGAAGCATCCTTGTCATCATATGCATTAATTCTTTGTGTCAAGTACTGAGCCATTTTCGACCAGCCGTTCTTGCCCATCGAAAGGGCGAACGATAAAGTGGTTTTGGGAACCTTTGTTTCATTCAAAAATACATTTATGAATTCTGCTGGAATGAGCTTGACGATTTTTTCCCTGGCAGTGGCACCATTAGATTCTATGTAGGAATTGCAAATCTGAACCAATTTTGTTGGATTGTATTCCAAAAGGGCGCGGAATATTGCTGGCAAAAACATTGAATTGATATCGAGTAAAGGTATGATCAAGTTCTCGAGTATTTGTGCAATATTCAGATCCTCATGTTCAAGTGTATCATGTTCGAGTATGGACACCGCAGCAACTGCAAGATAATCAGGTACATTGGAAAAATCTTCATGGAAGTAATAAGTCAAGGCGTTCGACACCTGTTTTCCATGTTTTTGTAAATTTGCCACAGCTCTGATCTCCAATTCGGCAATGGTCCTAAAGTATATTATTGAATCTCTGAGGTTCTTCAGATTGGGTAAGATTGGTTCGAGATTAAGTTTAAGAACGTTGAATCCACCGTTTCCAACATGCTCACCCAAATCATGCAATGCAACCACAACCAGCTCCTGTAGTGAAGAAAATTGAGAGTCAGCCAATTTGGCTAGAAAGTATTCATGTGTATGTGAAATAACTGGTAATGAGGACAAAAACTCACTAAATGAAGCAACTGTTATTTTAAAACTATCCTGTAATGAAGTGTTAACCAACTGATCAATCACACCAATCCAATCTAAT
The DNA here is from genome assembly GCA_030557235.1 of Nakazawaea populi. Lineage (NCBI taxonomy): Eukaryota > Fungi > Ascomycota > Pichiomycetes > Alaninales > Pachysolenaceae > Nakazawaea > Nakazawaea populi. Next base: position 97,042 of record JAKTVN010000034.1, read on the forward strand.
TGAAGCTGACTGAATATTTGTTCCATTGAGGCACCCTTGGCAGTTGATTGGACAATATCAGCTGATGTCAATGAGGTATGCTCCGAACCATTCAAAGACTGTGAGGTGGGCGCGATTATTTCGGTTAATAGAAATACCACAGCATCGGTCAATTTTTGGCCTGTTTGGAATGCCAAGATTGCTCTCAACATCTCTGATGGAGCCAACTCCGATGGATTTATTTCTGAAAATATCTTTTGAGCACTCATTGATTCTAATTTCAACAGAAAATCAACAACAACTTTGTGTAAATCCGATTCAGGTTTGGAGACTCTAGCTTGTGTGATTTTAGCAAATAGGATAAGCTTTTGGTATAAAGTGAAGAACTTGCTGTCTAAGAATAATCTCAAGAATGTAGTAAGGTTTTTCTCTGGTAAGCTATTGATATCAATTTGATCAAAATATTCTATCAACAGTGGAACGGTGTCAGGGACAAATGTGAAATTCTCTTCTGCAATGTGATCGATACACGATAATGAAAGAGTGATGATGAACTTTTCAAGTAATGATATGACAAAAAGATCTAAAAACAGTTGTAGACTGGTTGCCTTAAATAATGAGCTTTCCGTAAAGCAATGGTCGAGTATTTCAATGAATTGGGGAAGTGTAATGAAATCCAATTGATTTTGAAGTACAATGAATGCAGAAGTTGACTTATTTACTGACTTTGATTCGAAATCACTTAATAGTAAGCTAATTAAATGACGGATAAACTTGACCTGTATCTCACTTGAATTCTGAAAGAGTAAATCTCTGATCTCTTTTAATTTGTCCAGTAGGTTATCCTGGGAAATTTGTGCTGTCAATAATAGAAGCTGTGCAAATACAACTTTGTTTAAATCTCTTGAGAGTGAGAGACTAGTGAATTCGTATGGTTGATGAATAGTTGTATGACTATCAGACATCAATATTTTTCAATACGCTGAAACTATGTCAGCTGAGTCCGAGTTTGGTAACAAGGAAGGCAAAATAGGTGAACCAAACAAACGTTCAATGATCTTCTCCAAATTTCTTATCTCAATGCAAAGGAGAAGAAAAGGCTGAGGATCTTCTTTCAGTAATGAACAGGTTTCTCAATGAGTAGAATGGATGGCAAACAATGTATATATATCGAATGAATTGATTCAAGTACACAAACTTTCAATATCTATTTTGTATCACAAAAAACCGCACACACACACACTCTCTTTCTCCAAACAAACAAAACAAACCAACAACTTTTAACCAAAAAAGCAAAAAAAAAAAATTTTGTTAGCACTGGGATTAGTGACACGTATACCATGAATAACAATGACAGACAAAAAAATTTAGTCACGTGACATAATAACTCATCTCTCGTTTTCTTTTTTTCAGGGCGAGAGACGTAATTCAAGCTAATTAGTGGCGGTATATCATGAGAAAGATAGAAAGAAAGGATACCAAAGTAAATTAGAAGGTAGCATTTTACAGTTAAATATCACACGTTCATCACCCATTCAAAAAAGCCATGTTTGTGAATAAAAGGGATGGTAGGAAACAGGCTGTGATTTTTGACAAGATTAACACTCGACTATCCAAGTTGTGTTATGACCTTGATACAAAGCATGTCGATCCAGTTGCTGTGACAAAACGAATTATAGATGGGGTCTATGATGGGGTGACAACTGCAGAATTGGATAATTTAGCTGCAGAGACAGCTGCATATATGACAACATCCCATCCGGACTACGCTATATTGGCTGCAAGGATTTCTGTGTCCAGTTTACATAAAGAGACAAAGCCCAAATTCAGTGATGTGATATCAGATCTTTATCTTTACACAAATTCCATCACTAAGAAACCTCAGCCGATGATATCACAAAAGACCCATGATATAGTGATGAAAAATAGAGACATTCTTGATTCATCTGTGGCGCACGATCGAGATTTCAGTTATAATTACTTTGGCTTTAAGACATTGGAAAAATCTTATTTACTCAAAATAGAGGGAAAAGTTGTTGAGAGACCTCAGCATTTGTTGATGAGAGTTGCTGTTGGGATTCATGGAAATGATATTACAAAAGTCTTGGAGACATATACCTTGATGTCAAAGAGGTATTTTACTCATGGAAGTCCGACTCTATTTAATGCTGGCACTGTTAGACCTCAACTACTGTCATGCTATCTAGTGGCGATGCAGGATGACTCTATAGATGGAATTTATGACACTTTAAAAGAATGTGCCTTGATCTCAAAATCTGCTGGTGGAATTGGTTTACACGTGCACAACATCAGATCTACTGGAACTTATATCGCAGGTACCAACGGTACTTCCAATGGGATCATTCCTATGCTTCGAGTATTTAATAACACAGCAAGATATGTGGATCAAGGTGGTAACAAAAGGCCCGGAGCTATTGCCATTTATCTCGAACCATGGCATGCAGATGTTTTTGATTTCATAGATATAAGAAAAAATCACGGCAAGGAAGAAATTAGAGCTAGAGATTTATTCCCGGCATTGTGGATTCCAGATTTGTTTATGGAACGTGTTGAGAAAAACGAAGAGTGGTCATTGTTTTCCCCAAATGAAGCTCCTGGATTACTGGACGTTCATGGAGAGGAATTCAAAGAGTTGTACGAAAAATATGAAAAAGAAGGTCGAGCCAGGGAAAAAGTGAAAGCACAAAAGCTATGGTACTCAATTTTGGAGGCTCAAACAGAGACAGGAACTCCGTTTATGTTATACAAAGATTCTTGCAACAAAAAATCGAATCAGAAGAATTTAGGAACTATCAAGTCTTCAAATTTGTGCTGTGAAATTGTGGAATATTCTGAACCTGGGGAAACGGCAGTTTGCAATTTGGCTTCTCTCGCCTTACCAAGTTTCATCAATGTTAAAAATGAAGAATCTTCTTATGATTTTCAGAAATTGCACAATGTATGCAAAGTTGTGACGAGGAATTTGAATAGAGTCATTGACAATGGATATTACCCTGTGGAAGGGGCAAAGAAGTCGAACATGAAACATAGACCTATTGCCCTAGGAGTCCAAGGTCTAGCTGACTTATTCATGTTGTTAAGGCTCCCATTTGAGTCTGAAGCAGCGAAAGAGTTGAATATACAAATATTCGAGACTATTTACCATGCAGCCCTTGAAGCATCATTGGAATTGGCCAAAGAAGAGGGCCTGTACGAGACTTTCAAGGGCTCTCCAGCTTCTCAAGGAATTCTCCAGTTTGATATGTGGGGAAGAAAGCCCACAGACTTATGGTTATGGGATGATTTGAAACTGAGTATTGTGAAACATGGTTTGAGAAACTCTTTACTCGTTGCCCCAATGCCAACAGCTTCGACTTCACAGATATTGGGATTCAATGAATGTTTCGAGCCTTATACTTCCAATATCTATTCGAGAAGAGCCTTGGCTGGAGAATTTCAAATCGTGAATCCATATATGCTCAAAGACTTGGTTGATTTAGGATTATGGAGTGACGATATGAAAAATCACATTATTCAGAATAATGGCTCTGTCCAGAATTTACCAAACGTACCTGATGACTTAAAAGCCCTTTACAAAACTGTGTGGGAGATCTCACAACGTAACATCATAGATATGGCAGCTGATAGAGCTGCTTTCATTGACCAGTCACAGTCGATGAATATTCATATAAGGGAACCGACAATGGGGAAATTAACAAGCATGCATTTCTACGGCTGGAAAAAAGGATTAAAAACAGGCATGTACTATTTGAGGACTCAAGCCGCATCTGCGGCGATTCAGTTCACAGTGGATAATATTTCTGCCAGAAAGGCCGAATTGGGTGTCGCTGACATAGAGAATTTGAAACGGCCAACCTATAAAAAAGCAAAAACTCTCATGACAGATAATGACGATATCGACAGACTGAATCAGCCAGAAAGAAAAGAGAGCTTCATCACCAATATAGCCGATGACAAAGAACGAAACATCCATAGCTCCGAAGTTCTTGCCTGTGCAATTGAGAATCCCACTAACTGTGAGATGTGCTCCGGATGAGCCACATCATGTAATATCTACCCATTACACAGAGATTATCTCATCTTATCTCTTTCATCAAAAAAGTATTCTCATTATTTTTCGGCATTTGCTAGCATTTTAAATTTTTTTTTTTTTTTTTTCGCGATCATCGGTTCAATGAACTGGTTCGCCCTTCCTGAATATAGCAGACACTTCAAGCAAATTTAAAACGCGAGTCTACAGAGAGAGCTCTGTATATATAGAATCTAAAGATCACTCTTCTCACAATCAGCTGACTCCACCCAACACATACGTTCATTTTTTTAAATTTTATCCTCAAACACAAGAGGAAATACTTGTCATCAGAATCGTAAATTGCCCACATTTCCATAAGACATGGCACAATTAGATGAAACATCAAGCTCTCAGTACAAGGGGAGCAATAACATCACGTCACCACACAGGTCTTTTTACGATGACGCTCGTGACTCATTCGACGACTTTGACAATTTTGAACTAGATGAGCTCAGGGGAAATGGAAAACTGCAGAATTTAGAGTCCAACTCAAATCTATCGTTGGGAGGTGAAACACCAGATATATATCAAGAAAATTGGGAATTTCTTACGCCTAGACAGAAGTGGAGCAGATTTTGGTACAGGGTGTGGCATGGGCCATTGGAGCCGAACGACTCACCTCCTCATTTCTCAAATAGACGTTTGCAACTGTTGGAACTTCTTCCGAAGAGGTTGAAATCAACAATTCCACTCAAGTTTCAAATTCTCTTACTGGCCGGTTATTTCAGCATCTGGTATTTGACGATGCACCTGTTGTTAGCTCCTTCATTGACTAAGCCTCTGACTTATACACAAACAGATCTGCAGGGGAACACTACAGTCGTTGATATCATCAGCTTATCTTGTAGTGATGAGAATTCGATATGGAAGGGCAAGAATGCCGAGTGTGGGCTCGATGCTAAAAAATGCATGCCTTTTGAGAACAGAGAGGTGATTTTCAGATGTCCCGCTCTTTGTGATAAAGGAAGTTGGACTTACTCATCCATTCCAATAGGAGATCAAAATATCAAATGGAGAGGTTACTTTGTCGGAGGTGGACTTCTTGCTGAGAAGAAAGGTGACCAGCTTACCTACCCATACAGATCTGATTCTTTTCCTTGTGGTGCTGCCACTCATGCTGGATTGATTTCTCCTGTGCTCGGTGGGTGCGCCAAAATCTCGTTTGTTGGCACCCAGCTGAAATTTCCCTCAACTAAAGGGCACTACGGTGTAGACGATTCAATTGAGTTCGACTCATTTTTCCCATCTTCTTATGTTTTCGAAGAACTCGATGGCAATACATCGAACTGTCGTGATCCAAGGATAGTTGTGGTAGTTCTAAATCTGTTGTTCGGATTTCCTATTATGTATTTTTGCAGTGGGTTCTTGGCCTTTTGGATTATCACCACAGTTGGGTTCTGGTCTATTTGCCTAGCATTGGATCCTCCGATCATTGTTAATGCTTTGGACCCAGAAAGTTTACCGACTTTGTTATCTTTGGGTTTGGAGAGATTTTTGCCATCGATTTTTATACTCTATACGTTATGGCATTTTGCAGTCCGCAATACTTTAAGTGATCCCGAGGACTCAGAAACTCCCGGTTCACCCATCTCGAAGACGTTTCTTTGGTACCCACTATTTTGGCTAGGTGTATTGAACAATGTAACTTTTGATAGGTTACCGGTAGACAGATTAGATATAAATGACTTGAAGGAACAGGCGGGCTCATTGATAGCGACATTATCCATAGTTGTGACAATTGCAACATGTGCTGTCATACAGGCTTATCGTATCTGGCTTACAGGGAAGTTCAGAACCTATTTGTACATCTACTTATCTTTCATAGTAGGATTGATCTTCATTGGTCAACTTCACGGATTGACATTGAGAGTGCATCACTATATATTGGCAATGCTTTTGATACCCGGCACAGGTACTAAAGGATTATCAGCCATGCTATTTCAAGGGCTTCTAGTTGGATTGTTCTTGAGTGGAGCATCGAGATGGGGGTTGGCCAGCATAGCTGAAACGTCACGCGCGTTGAGAAGACTGGACCCTAGTGGAGAGATCAATCCTCCAAAGTTCATTGGCTTTGACAACTCAACTAAAATCATCTCATGGACGGATGACGAGAAACATCCAACAAATGTTGTCGATGGAGAGATCTTACATCCTAGTGATCATCTTCATGGCTACTCTTTATTGATTAATGACATAGAAAGATATAAAGGAAATCTGACCTCGATTGATGTAGAGCAATTGATCTTACAAAATCAAGATTTGCAGAAGATGGTGGAAGAAAGTTTAAAGACGAGTCAAGATATTAACTTGTATATGAGGCTATCAAGAGCTTCTCTTTCCACCTCAAAGCACAGTGATTACACCAATGCTGCCGTCTTAAAATGGCCTGCTGGGGAGTTCAAAAGTCCAAAGCCTGGTATTACATAGAAATAACACCAAGACAATTTCAATTCGAATAGATGATACCTTTTCTGTCGTAATTTAAAACCCTTTGAAAGACATGTTATATCAGATAACTAATTATACGTTCGGTAAATGTGTAGATAAGAATTTGGTCTTTACAGATGTAGAAGGAGGCTTTTCTTCCAAAAGATTTATAATAAATACATGGTGGCTTTCCTTGAATGAAGGCCCAATACAAGCTCATATTTGAATCAGCATCCTTCACTAATGTTGATGTTGAAAAAGCAAATATTTCATCTGGGGTATAATATAGAAAAAAGAAAGTAATAAGCATTTGTTGAGAGAAATGAATGAACAAAACCTTTCAAAATCAAAATCCTGAAAACAGTACGCATAAAAAAAATATAGGTATTAAAATAGCACATCACCAGCACATCAAAGGAATGATCAATACTCGGCAGATTCTTCAATTGAATCTGCACCAACTTCAATGTAATCTTGTTCCAAAGCAGCCAAATCATCTCTTGCCTCTGTGAACTCACCTTCTTCCATACCTTCACCGACATACCAATGTACGAAAGCTCTCTTCTTATACATGAGATCAAACTTTTGAGTTAAGCTGCCCCAAGCTTCGGCAATTGCAGTTGTGTTACTCAACATACAAAGAGCTCTGTTTGTAACGAACATGTCGCTATCAGCGACAAAAGTTGGTGCCTGAGAGCAAATACCAATTTTGAAACCTGTTGGACACCAATCAACCATTTGGACAGATTTTTTCGATTTAAGATTGGCAACGGCTTGTTGCACATCTCTGTTGACAACATCACCACGGTACAATAAACAACTAGCCATGTATTTTCCCAGTTTTGCGTTACATTTTACTAATTGATTAGTTGGCTCTAAACAGGCATTTGTGATTTCCATGACGCTAGATGATTCATGATTGGCCCTTGATTGAGACAAAACTGGAGCATATGACACCAATGGGTAATGAATTCTTGGGTATGGTACCAAATTAGTCTGAAATTCGTTCAAGTCAACATTCAATGAACCACCGAATCTCAAAGAAGCAGTGACAGAGGAAACAACTTGTGAGATCATGCTGTTCAAATTTTCGAAAGAAGGTCTTGCAATGTCCAAGTTTCTACGGCACATGTCGTAAATAGCTTCATTATCAACCATGAATGTACAATCAGCGTGATCTAAAGTTGTGTGAGTTGATAAAACAGCGTTATATGGCTCAACAACTGATGTGGAAACTGTTGGACCTGGATAAACGGCAAATTCCAATTTGGATTTCTTACCAAAATCAACTGAGAGTTCCTCCAACAACAAGGAGCCAAATCCGGAACCAGTACCTCCCCCCAAAGAGTGGGTGAAGATCATACCTTGACAGGAATTACAATTGTCTGCCAATTTTCTGATGGTATCCAATGCTGGTTCAATCAATTCCTTTCCCACAGTGTAGTGACCTCTAGCATAGTTATTGGCAGCATCTTCTTTGCCACTTATCAACAATTCTGGGTGGAACAATTCTTTGTATTTACCAGTTTTCACCTCGTCAATCACATTTGGTTCAAGATCGATGTACAACGAACGTGGAACGTACTTACCAGCTCCTTTATCAACAAAAACAGATGAGTTAGTAAAAATTACCACAGAATTTTTTTGGGGAATGGAAAGACGCGTCTCAAATGGACTCAGACTTCACTTAGGATGCAATGGCATCTTTTCTGAGATATACTTACCGGTTTCACTGAAAAAAGTTGAAAACCCTTCGCCTCCTATAGGAGAAGTCAACCCTTCTTCAAGATAACCTGATGGACTAATTCCATGTTCTAAACAGTATAACTCCCAACCAGCATTACCAATCTGACAACCGGCTTGACCGACATTAATAGATATAACTTCTCTCATATTAAATACTTTAAGTTCAACTGGAACGGATTTTGAGAGACGTGGGTTTTATTCGTAATTGATCTCTGTTTTCAATTTTCTCTCTCTCTTCTGTTATTTTTTTCTCAATTTTGTAAACAAAGAAAATTCCCCAAAACAAACTTCCTAAAAGAGATAAAACGGTATATTTTTACACACCATCATTTTCAAGCTGATTACACTCCACACATTCTTCAGTCAACAATAAGCCTTTTATATCGCCCACATTTGGCAGAAAGTTCTTGACTTCACTTTTGTGGCCATCCACATGACCTAAGTCTCCGCCTGGGAACAACAAGTCTCTGATTTTTCTTTTCAACACTTTACTATCGGGAAAGCCACCGTCTCTTTTCCTCTCCCAAATCAAATGAGGGGCCTCTCTACCCAACAACTGGTCCAAACTGTCGTAGATCTCCACCTTGAACGTCCCAGGCACTAACGATGGTATCAATGAAATCTCTGGAATATGATAATCTGGATATTTAGGATTGTTAGTGTAAGTCTGTAAAATTTCTTGTTGATACCAAACAGCCCGTAAGGCCCATTTACATTTGACACAGTAGTGAATCTTGACCTGAGGAATATTGACCTTGAGCTTCAACCCCTCATCAGACATTCTGTGTGATATTATTAATGACGAGTGATTGCTAGATTTTCAGCTGAGCATGTCGTTTGCTAATGAGTTAGTTGGCTGACTTTCCTTTGCGGGATTAGTTAGTTATTTGATATTAGTTGATGAAAACACGACTTTATTTCTTTCCACTATCCTTGTTTTCAACGGCAACAAACCCGTTGGAACTTTAGTAAAACAAATCACAACCTCATTCTTCACGAGTAACTTCTCAGCAGAATTACTGGTAAATGTCTCTCAAAAATCGTATGTCCATCGACACTGGTAATGTTATTGGGAGAAAATAATTTTGTTCTTTGCCACCGCAACCCGACGCAGATGTGGTTTCCCCGTCTGTTTAACTGCAAATGCAATTTTTTTGACAGATTGAAGGGCAGCGATGAGTTAATGAGTCCACATTTTTAAAAGAAAGTTTTACATGTTCATACTTCGCCGATCAGATACTTTAAAATCATCCTAAGAGATGCGGGAGAAGTTTATCGGCTGCTGATAAGATGCTAAAAGGTATAAATACGATAAACTATACCCAAGTTTGTGATGGTTACACACCTGGAATGCAGACAAAAATTACAAGATATCAAATTTATTTGGAAAGAAGTTAGCAATGACCACTTTAGTTGAAACACCAACCTCAGTTTATAGGCACATCGTTCGCTTACCAAACGGTACTGTCGAGGAGGTAGAAACCAATTTTGCAGATGATGTTATTGAAGAAGACTTCGATAAGATTCCAGTCATTGATGTTGGCGGATTATTTAGTGAGGACTTCAAGGAACGTAAAAGGGTTGGTTTAGACATTCGTGAGGCTGCTGAAAAAGTTGGATTTATGTATTTCAAAAATCATCACGTCCCAAAGGAAATGACTGATATGATCTTCAATGAAGCTAAAAGATTTTTTGATCAACCTCTTGACAAGAAAATGGAAGTTTTCAGAGATGGATTAGATGAGAATGGGAAAAGAAATTATGAAGGATATCATCCCATTGGCCAGTACAACACACACAAAAGAAAATTCAACGACTGTTACGAGGCACTTAATTTCAGTGAGGAGAGGGAATACGATCCTGAACCTCAGCCCGCCTTGGCCGGAGATTTCACATATACCAACAAGTTCCCAAAGGATGACGCAGCTTTGAAAGAAAATGTTTTCAAGTACCACGGAACTATATTGACATTAGCTAGAAAGATGTGTGGCGCCATTGCGTTGGGCTTGGACTTACCAGAAGATTACTTTGCTGAGGATTTGAAATATCCAATATGTGGTGGAAGATTGATTCACTATCCAACACAGGAAGGTTCTGCAGAAGAGCAGAATGGTATTGGTGCCCATATTGATTTCTCATTTTTGACATTTTTGTTACAAGATTCAGTTGGAGGTTTACAAGTGCTTAACAAACGAGGCCAATGGGTTAAGGCCAACCCTATAGAAAACACTTTTGTTGTCAATGTGGGAGACATTTTGACAAGATACACAAATGGAAAGTTTTTGGGAACTGTTCACAGAGTTGTTAATACCACAGGACAGGAAAGATACTCCATTCCAATTTTTTTGTACCCAGCAAGAAATGCCGTGATGAAGCCTGTTCCAACCTGTATCAAGGAAGGGGAGAAGCCAAAATATGACACAATGACTGTTGGTGATTGCGTAGACTGGCATATAGCAAGAGTAACAGCTCTGAAGGCGCTGAAAGAAGCCGAGCTAGAGAATATTAATTAAAGAGATCGATGTATAGCTTAGTCAAACAATCTTTTTTGACCGATGAGAAATACAAACGCGCTTTTCAGGCACGCTTTTTTTATATATTTGCCCGAAGAGAAAAAAAAACTAAGAAAAACATAAAAGAATTCAACTTAAACCAAGGCTTCCAGTTGAATGTTGTGTAGCATTAAATAAGCACACACCCTGGACTGCTGCTCTTATCTCCAGAATGCCATCGTTTGCAGATAGTTTCTGGACACCAGATTTTATAACTGGGATCGAACTCCTTTTCAACAAATTGTACCAAGGCTGTGTAGAGAACGATGAGTTCATCGCTATGTTCACAACGAGGATGGAATGTGAAAATAGTTATGGGAAAAAATTGACTGTGATACCTTTGCAGCACGAGCCCAATGCGTTGGGGTTCGGCAGAGATGATGGTGCATCTTTAAAGTCTAGTTTTGAAGGGTTGGCATTCGAATTGGGTAAAGAAGGTGAGTATCATTGCGAAGTAGCTGAAAATATTCGAGTTATGGTATTGGAGCCTTTTAGTAAATGGTCACTTGAGCATAAACAGCGCATCCAATATAGTGAGAAGGTGGTCAAAAGTAAAGTGAGAGATTATGAAAGATTGAAGCTGCGAAGCGAAAGGTCACAAAAGAAATATTTCAACAAATGTCGAGTGTTAGAAGAAGTGAGGTCCAATTTTGAGAGTGAGAGAGACCTCTTGAATTTCATCAAAACAGACAAACCTGAAGAGTCATCATCGAAGAAAAACTTGTTAGGAAATTTCGAATATAACGATGAGAGAATGAAAGAAATAATTAGAAAAATGTTGTTGGAGATTCCTAAAGCATCACACAAGGTAACTCTTTTAGGAACTTACCAGAACTGTTCCACAGGTTCCAGTATTGCTCAATGGTTACAGACAAATTTGGGCGTAAGTAAGATTGAACAATTGGAAAAGATGGGTCAGGATTTGGTGGAAGGTGGCTACATCAGATTGGTGGGCAGCGTTGGTAAAAGTTTTTTGAACAGCTCCCAGATGTATTATCAATGGAGACCTTACAGTTTTGAGTATGCTAATGTCACTGATGATTCAGCAGAGACAAACAAAGCCAATTTGACGACGTATTTTGATGACATTATGAGCAACGTCACCAAAGTTGATCTGAATGATAAGACCACAGTGAGAAAATTGTACAAAGAGGTGGAGGATCTAGATAAAGCTTATTTACAAGACGTGCTACTGTTGGATGAATTTCGATGTAAATTTGAGGAAATCATCATAGACCATTATTCTTTTTTGGAGAAATGTGAACTCGACAGATTGAAAGCTTTGAAAAAAGTAACATTGGATTTTGTTGCGTCCTTATCAAATAAATTGAATTCAATGAAATCATCGATAGAAAGGCTAATGCTATATGAAGAGAGCATTCAGCCTCAAAAGGATTTGAAATTTTTGTTGGAGAATTACCGGACCGGGTATTACCAACCCAAAGTACTGTTATATGACAATTTTTATCAATCAACTTTAAAACAGATTTTTGGTGTTGACATCACTATCAGATGTCGATTTGACAAGAAACTGGTGCCTATGATAGTGAGCTCCATATTGGTTTACATGGATTCCATATATCCTATATTGGAAGATGATGAAGTGAGATTGAACTGTTGGATATCACCTGTAAAATTACAATTGACCCATGAGGTGAGAGCTAAATTGAATAATTTGGTCTTGGAAGATCAACTGAATTACACTATTGAGACAATGCATAATATCTATGATGAATATAAGTCTCCCTCGGTAGTGGCATCTGTTTTGAAGTTGTATCTATTGGAGTTGCCGGATTCCTTAATACCATCCGAATATTTTGATCTTATCAAAGCGTTATATCAACAATACGTTGGTCCAGAGGAACAACCAAAGAGAACAACTGGGTTGACCAATTTCTTGAGTAATTTACCAACGTCCAACATTGCCACTTTAGATTCAATATTGACCCATTTCACAAGGATGATAGCTGCAGTGGATGCTGACAACAAGGCTAATAAAAGGGAATTGATTGACAAGTTTGTACATAACCTTTCGAATGAATTTTCGACGATCATTCTAAGGTCAAATGAAGGATCTTCCTCATTGACAAGCAATTTGTTTGCTACTAAATTGTTGACCGATTTGTTGCAACACAAGAAACGAATCTTTGATGAATTGAAAGCTAAACAACATCAAAAATCGATTTCCAAATTGTCGAAGAAGGCATTACCGAAAATGCCATCATCTAGCAGCGTTTCTAGTAGTAGTTCGTCGGTATCACCTTCAACTAATGTGCAAAATAGATTACAGTATGCCGTCAACAGCGGTAAGAGAAAAGCTTCGTCTAATGGAGAAATTGCGCCTATTCAATCGCCGCTATCTGCGTCCTCTAGATCCGTCAGCGATGAACAACAACAATCAGCAGCAGCAGCAGCAGCTGCTGCTGAAAGCAATAGCAAGAGTGACAGCGATACTAACCAACCGGAAATAAATATCACTGACAGCAACAATGTCTCGCAAAGTTCGTCGTCACGACTGGCACTGAATGATGATAATTCTATTGAAAATGGGAGTTTGCCGATTTCAAGCAACTGAATTATATCTATGACTTTACCCGAGCTATAACAAATACTGAAAGGAAAATATTTACATTTCACCAATAGGTGATAAATCGTGGGGATTTACGCGTTTGCATATCTCGTATAGTTTACAATTTTAGTGAACAATAATTTTGAATTAAATTTAAAGAAACACATAATTGATATAACCTCCAGCATCTAACCATGAATAAAAATAAAATACCTAATATACAAATCGATGGATGCTTTCTCTCAATCGAATGTCAATCTGCGCTTTGTCTTTTGAAGAAGTCTTGCTTCTTCATCGCTTAATTTCTCAATTTTCTTCTTCCCAAACTTATCCACGTAAACGAGTTCTTTTTTCAAAGGTTCTTCATGGGTTACGAATGGATTGCAAAGAGGTTTACATACGATACTGAAATCGTCGTCATCATTGAGGAAATTTTTGGCGTCATTGTTGCCAAATAATTTGGGTGGAGAGATCAGTTGCTCCATCAACAATTGCTTGCCCGGGGTCCTTGGATCATGAGATATATCATCATCAGACAATTCTTTTTCACTGGAAGAACTCTCTGCAGCAGCTTTGGCTAGCAACGTAGTCAAGGATGGAGCCTTTAAGCTCGTTTGTTGTGATTGCTTAGTTGTATGACTTCTCCCACTTCCTATTCTGCTTGGGTTTGCAGGAAAGAGTAATCTGCTGTGAAATGGTGGTTCTATATGTTTCTTGACAGTAGACGGAGGCGTTATGATGATCTCATCTCTGTTTCTCTTTGTAGTGGATTTAGGTGTTATTGGCGCTTGGTAGACGGTGAAGGGAGTGGAGTTTAATATGTTGGTCTTTGAGGAGATTTTGTAGTCCAAAGTGAAATCATGATGACGGGAGTATGGTGTCTTTGGGGTAGCGTATGGCAAACTTGGATTTCTCTTGTGTTTTCTATGTGATCTTGGTGGTGTCTCCGGTACATAGGAAGGCGTTGATGACGACATGGGTGGACGCGTCGTTAGAGTATTGTTGTAATCAAGCAAGTAAATATAGATGGGTGATGAAATGAATATGATTAAGACGACTGTACCAAACAAATTGAACAGATATATAGCAAGCAAGATATATGATTTCTGGTGGTCCAAGGAGCGTTTAGGGGGTTTTTTGCAACCTGATTGATTTGATTCAATATAATGAATTGATATGTTTTTTTATCAACACAAGAAATGGCTGGTTTTTTTTCGCGAAACAAAACAAATGCAATTACTATTCCTAATTGGGATTGAATTGGGAGAAGTATATGAATTTGAGCATTGAGAACACGACTGTTTTGTCTTTTTTGATTTTGTTCACATTTGAGACACATATACACGACAAAGTTCGATGCTTAGTAGAGTGAAAGTTAATAGAGCGCAAGAATGTGTTTGTGTGGAATAGCAATCAATCAACAACTAAAAATAGACCGAGACCGAGCCGTATAAATGATTACGTCATATACATCAATATCAATTAATACCTAAAATAGACCAACTAAACCTCTTTCTTCCTTCTTCTTAGCCTGACAATCTATAACAATAAGATAATACTAAAACTCAGGGGTTTTGAGGCACATAAACCAAAAAGAAGAAAATACTATTGTTGTAACTTGAGATTCAGTTTCTCCTCAATTGTTTTATTGTTGATATGTAGAATAAGTCAACCCTATGTATACTACTGGACCGCCTCGATCTCAAGATCAATTACCACCACACATGAGCTATTCTCTAATTGTTTAAAACATAGTAGCGGTCCCCCGAGCAATTTCACCCACACAACAAAAAAAATTTACTATTTTTCTTTACAGACAAATTTCAAGTTCCTGTCGATTTTGTTTTTTAAGAGCAGCAGAAGTAGCAACCTTAATTTTAAAACACACACATTTATGACAACATTAGTGTCAGTTAATAATAATGATATCATTTTCCTCTTTTTTTTGATTGCTATTCATTCAAAGTTCTACTATTCCTCATGCTTATAAATACCAACATCAATTCCTTCATTTCATAATATTTATTTCATAATACAACATTATTTATTTAATACTCAAATTAATAACATCATTATAAGAAAATGTCTGACGTTGGAAGAAAAGATTTAAGCGACAAGGCCACCGAAGCCATCAAACCAGACTCGGAAAAGTCATATGCTGAACAAGCCAAAGAAAAATTCACCGACACCGCTGATGGTGTAGCTAAGGAATTGCAACCAGATAGTCAAAAATCATGGGGTCAAACTATTTCTGATAGTTTAGATACCGGTGCTAAGAAGGCCCAAGGCGATGAGCAAACTTTGGCTGACCAAGCTGGTGAATATCTCAATGCTGCTAAGGAGAAGTTGGGTGAAGCTGTTGAATATGTCAGTGGTGGTCTCACTGGTGCTAAGGAAGGTGCCAAGGATGGTGTTGATTCAGTTAAGAAACAATAAATCCCTCAAACTGTGTATAATATTAGCAACAGATGAATAGATGAAGATGTATTTTGTTCTTCTTAGCCATAACGTAAAATTTTTATCAACAACCTTCAATTGTAAGACGTAGAAACCAACATCGCTATTAATTTCAAGCTCCGTCAAAACTCAGTATGATCAAATGAAGCAAATGAGACAATTACAATTTATTCTTCCAAAGAAAAAGCGCTAATCAAAATCCCTTTAAAATGGAAAGGTTATACTCAATTATTTCCCCAAGTGAGATTAAATAGACCGAATTATGGCTTGTTGAATAAACTCATATTTTGTACGAGCAAAATTGGTTGACATAATATTTATTATGTCTATTAAAGAAAAGTTTTGAAGTAATATCGTCAAAGGTGATAACAACAACGCCTTCAAATTTTCTACTGAGAGATTTAATTCTAGTAATGAACACATAGCCAGCAGCTTCAATTAGTCAAAATCGTTTCCCATGCTTACAAGCGATGGCATATCAATTTCAACTTCAGCAAGAACTTGCATCTTATCAACATCTTTCTCAGTGTTGTTCATTGGTTTCAATAGAGGCTACTCATTAACCCAAGAATAATTTTGAAATTATCCTCTGCTCTCGTCTTCTGGACCAATATTTTGTCGTCCAAATATATCTCATAAGCAGTTTTCACACCATTTTCAAATTTGTATCATCCTGAATCGCCAATGAAATTATTGATAGATCAATCATACTTTCCAGGAGTATGCCAATCCTCACACGATTTATTGCTTTATTCTCTCACTTTTCCTCATCATAGAATCATATTATTTCATTAACAAGTCCCACTGATTAGTTGGCTTGTGCTGAATATTAGGTCTTCGAAGTGTCAGGCTGAAAATTTCAGGGTCATAAACGACGACAAACGACGAAAGATGATGTTGTTGACTTTTTCTAAACGATAATATCGTACGGTTTTTCAAATGTGCACAAAAAAAAAAAAAAAAGTTCTTTACGCGATTTGACAAACCGAAGAAAGCTGGTTAGCTGACTGCATATTAGGTAGAAATCACAAATAACAACAACAATAACAATGCGAAAAATCAGGCCAGCTGTCGTTTACAAGTGAAGAAAGATCATTACTCTTCATATAAAGCTATCAGGTCCTCAAATGTGTGGCAACGACTTTAAGGTCTCTCTCATCCTATAGCAATAGCATCACAATGACACTCACAACAATTACAACTCATGCTTGCAATGTTCTCATGGACATCACCGCCAATTTGTGGTTAAATGTGCTTCAATTGCCATTATGGATGAGACTATTTCTTGTGCTTCTTATACCATATTTGCATTCACAGCTTTTCCAAGTCATATACAACGTCAGATCAGACAGACCTCCATTAGTCAAGTACTGGATACCTTGGGTTGGCAGCGCTGTACAATACGGTCAAGCACCATATGACTTTTTCGAGAAAAGCAGAAGAAAAAATGGAGACTGTTTCACATTTATGATGTTGGGTCGTTTAATGACAGTATATTTGGGACCAAAGGGACATGAGTTTGTTCTCAATGCCAAATTGGCCGATGTCAGTGCAGAGGAAGCTTATAAGCATTTGACAACTCCTGTATTTGGCCATGGAGTGCTTTATGATTCACCGAATTGGAAGTTGATGGAGCAAAAAAAATTTGTGAAGGGTGCATTAAGTACCGAGAGTTTCATCAAGTATGTTCCATTGATAAAAGAAGAAATTTACAATTATTTCGACAAGCATTTCAAAGGTGCCACTGGTGTCACTAATGTGATGCTGACTCAACCAGAAATGACAATCTATACCGCATCTAGATGTTTATTAGGAGACGAAATCAGACAAAAATTGAACGGTGATTTCGCTGGTTACTACACGGATTTGGATCGTGGTTTTACTCCATTGAATTTTGTCTTTCCAAATTTACCATTACCAACATATAGAAGAAGAGATTTTGCCCACCAAGCTATCTCATCCACTTATATGTCTGTGATCAAAAAGAGAAGAGAGAATAATGATATCAAAGACCGAGATCTAGTCGATACCTTGATGCAAAACTCCACTTACAAAGATGGCACCAAGATGTCTGATCAAGAAATTGCTAACTTATTGATAGGTCTGCTTATGGGTGGTCAACATACATCTGCTGCATCATCTGCATGGTTTTTGTTGCACTTAGGCGACAAACCGAATTTACAAGAGGAATTATACCAAGAAATCACTAACGTTTTACAAGGTCGGGATTTGCAATACAATGATATTAAAAATTTGCCATTAGTCTCTCAAACTTTAAAGGAAATTTTAAGGTTGCACATGCCAATTCACTCCATTTTCAGAAAAGTAACCAACCTGTTAAATGTTCCAAACACAAAGTATGTCATTCCAAAGGGTGATTTCGTCATGATATCTCCAGGTTACTCTCAGAGATCGGAAAGATTTTTCCCAAATGCTGAGGAATTCGACCCTCACCGTTGGGATATACAAGAACATCAAAGCTCCGAAATGGTGGATTACGGATTTGGGAAGATCTCAAAAGGTGTATCTTCACCGTATTTACCCTTCGGTGGCGGTCGACACAGATGTATCGGTGAACACTTTGCTATTTTACAATTGAGTACGTTGCTCGTCTATTTTGTCTTAAATTTCCAATGGACAGCAAAAGTGACAGAGGTAGATTATACAAGTATGGTTGCCTTACCTTCAGCGCCTGCAACCATATCATGGGAAAAAAGAAAGTGAGCTAATTTATTTTTTTGCTATATATAGATAATGAAGTCTTTAAACTCAATCATTTAGATTCACTTAGATTTACTGTACGCTAAAACTATAAAAACAAAGTTTATGGCAAATCAGAATCCATTTTTCCCATTTTGAAAGTGATTCATCGTCAACATCACAATGCGCTAATGCATGCTATTTTAATGTAAAGCTTGAAATCCAGGATCATCCATGAATTTGCCCCTCACCATAACCAACGAGTAACAGGTCTCTGAGATAATAAAGATAGATGACCCGTATCATCAAAACAAAGGAGCATACTTATAAATATCGATCCCAGTGGCACATGCAAAATTGGTCATCTTAGATGTAAAGTATACCAAGTTTATGCAGCTGCCATTCTAAAACTTTTGTAATTGAGTGAATACTATCAGTTCTTGGAGAACTGGCCTTCTTGCCTTTTGGGTAACTGAGATATCAAAAACTTACTGCTCTTGATCAATTTGAGTAGATTCAATGCATTCGATGTAGATACGGCCAATCTGATTGTTTTCAATAAGCGTGAAATTACAGTGCTAAGTATCTCTTTTGTGTCGCATACAAACAGTTGTTGAATGCTGTGGGCGGTGCTGAAACAGTATGGATGTCCCTCTTTCTTTCCCCCGCTTCATGTTTTTGGCTTCTTCTATGCCTAACGTGTTCTGCGAATTGGTATTTTTACATGACGATTTTTGCAGCACACAGATCAATCGACATCGCTCCAGATAAGACTGAGCCTCAAATATCTGGCCACATAGGAGAGAACCATCAATATAGGTACTTCAAGCAAAGGCCCAAAAGTTGCAGCTATTGCTTGTTTGCTACCAGACCCATATAGTGAAATTGCCACCGCCAAACTCAATTCAAAGTTGTTTGAAGAGGCTGTGAAAGTTTGTGTCACAATAAGTGCATAGTTGGCGGTGCATCCAGTTGTTCCCTTTTGAGGTTGAGCAGAGATCTTCTCCTCACATCCGCAGACCAACAACTGTTCTTCCAGCTCTGAATGTCTAGAAATGCGCTTCAATTTTTGAACAAATCTAAGATGAGACAGATATCTCAAGGCAAAAAATACTCCTAACCAGCTGATGACAAAATAGGCAACTAATGGGGCAAAACATCTCAAGGCGGAACCTATATGATTGATGAAATCATAACCCTTTTCGATGAATATGGCGATAATTGTGTACAACAAGCCAATCAAAGACCACGGTGAGATAAATTTCATCACTTTTTTGTTATAATTTTGTAATCCAAGCAGGAAAATCCCTGCTATCCTAATCAATACACCTAATGCCAACGGAATCCCCAAGAAGAAACTGACACTCTTCGCTACTGACAGATATGAATGCGTTGTGGATGTGCCTTTTGACGAAGTGGACAAGAACTGCAGCTTGTCTCCCGTGATGATATAACAGAAAAAAATCTGGTATGGGGCGTACAAAACGATTTGTAATAAGCTGTTAATCAACACGAGAACCGTGCACAATGTATTGTCTCCAAGCGCTATCTCGTTCCACACCAAAACCATGGCTATACATCTTGCCAATCCTATCATGATGATCCCAGTCCTATACTCTGGCTCATCAAACAAACAGAGCCATGCAAGTCCAAACATTAGAAATGGGCACACTATCCAGTTCAAAACCAACGACACCCAAACGGCATTCATGTAGTCCTTCCTGATGGAGGATCTAAATTCTCCACGGGCAACCATTCGCAATAAATTCTCCCAGTTGACTTTGCAGAATGGTGGAATCATCATCACGATTAACCCAATAGCAAGTGGTACAGATACGTCAATCACTTGCACTCCTTCAAACAGCGTCCTCGTACTCGGAGCAAAAACAGATAGTAGGATTCCTAAGGCCATCGCTAAGATGATCAAAATTGGAAGTAGCTTGTCAATTAATGAAATGTCATCGTACACTTGTTTGAAGTCTTTCCTAAACTGGTTCCACGCCATTGACTGTGAATTCGAGATAACTGCTATCACTAATCAAGTTCTGGTTATAAGAATCCGCTGTGTAAAATGATGACTGTAATCTAGTTGTTTGTGTTCAGATATTCATTTTGACTCCACAAATTTTCAAAACTGAGGACCCTGAAAAGAGAAAAACTATTAATGCAACGCACGTTTGCTGCACAGCCCTCAATTGTGCTCTTTACCTAAAAAACCGTTTACGAGGAAAGGATTTAGAGTGGGATTTATAAATCATGATAACATTCACAAATAATGCCCTGAGCCATCAAGAATGATGAAGTGCAGAAAAAATTCTAGTTAAAAGGGAAAGTAGCACTACACATCATTTTTTCGACAGCTTAGGATAATCATATATCTAATATATCAGTTCGATCTTTCTCTGGATCTTCTCGAAGTGTGTGAAATGATTGAGATTCTGTGGATATCTTGGTCATAAATTGGATATTTTTGATTTTTAAAGAAAGGTGATTATCATATATGGAGATGAAACGGTTGGTGATGATGAAGAGATGTATTTCTGAAGTGATGAGGTGCTTACTTTATATTGAAGAAAAATTTGTAATAGGTTCTTGTATACCAATCCGCATCCTCTTGAGAAGAAGATGCAGCGTATGTACTATTGTTATTGCCTCTAAATAAATTGTCACAGAAATACACAAGTTTAATGAAAAAGCGCCATTTCAATTTTGTCGATGGAACCCAGATTCTGAGTTAATGAGGACGCTATGTTGTAGACAGTCACTGAGAATTGATACCCAAAGCTAGATCAGCATCAACATCAAGCGTCTGGCGCTTATAAACTCAATATACAGGGATCAAGGAACCCCGTGTGGAGCGACAGAAAATAAGGGAAGAGCGATGTGTGATAATAAACCTCTTTTACACAACGCTGCATATCCACCACAGAGAAACACCAACACCAAACAGCATTTGATTTTTTACATGCTCATTTATTCGCAGTCTGTTCTCCTCAGTGGCATGACATCAACCAAAGAGATACCAGATCAAATGCTGCAGATGTCAAGGTCACTGATTCTGGAAAGAGGCAGCAAACCCCAGTAACAAGTTGCTGCTAATTGGTGTAAAGTGGTGTCCTGATGTTAATTGGTGTAAAGTGGTGTCCTGATGTTAATTGGTGTAAAGTGGTGTCCTGATGTTAATTGGTGTAAAGTGGTGTCCTGATGTTAATTGGTGTAAAGTGGTGT